>JAGFMF010011861.1:2723540-2755812 GCA_019455555.1 Galemys pyrenaicus
CCTCTCCCTCTCCCTCTCCCTCTCCCTCTCCCTCTCCCTCTCCCTCTCCCTCTCCCTCTCTCTCTCTCTCTCTCTCCCCCCCCCTCTTAAAAGGGTGATTCTCCTTATTGTTTATGGTCAGTTATGTCTTAAGAGTTGCAAGTATTCTTACTGGAAAAATTATTATTTTACCGAGTACTGATAAAAGGCTGTTTCCAGATTTTGGAAGGGACTTTTATTTTTAAAATTGGCATCTATGTTGTTCTGTTTTGCCAAGTGAGTCAGTAATTACATATTAATTTCCTACCACACATGGAATACTAAAAATAGATTTTTTAAAATAAGCGCTCCTTAATAAAGTACTTACCACCTTGTTGTAGAACATTGGACAATCAATGAAAAAAACTAGAGGACATTAGTAAACATATATTTGTATTATAACATAATATCTACATAAAACTTTACTTGTAGGTGCAATAGTTACATTCCCAAAATGTTCAATGGGCATGAATCTCATTTTTAAGTGCACACCAATGATTTCTGGTAATTAATATGCTTTCCACCCTAAAAAGTAAATGTGCATTTTGCAAAGTTGCTTAACTGGTTTCCAAATTTAGAACAGAACACTAAAGAATATGTATTCTCTAATAATTTCCAGCACCAAAATCCATCAATTATCTTTTTGTGAAGTTAAATATCTTTTTGTTAAGTAATGCAAAATGTAAACAATGGATAGGTTTATAAAATAAAACTCCACCATTCTGCCTCATTCCCCCCTAATTCTTTCCCAGCTTTGCTAATTGCAGTCCCTAGAGATGGATATTGTTGACAATTTGGTGTGTATTCTTCCAGACACTTTTCAATATATGTATTAATTAATTCACATAGTCAACAAATATTTACAAGCATCTACCACTAAGCCAGGACTTTGTAGGCACAGCACATATAACGGCGGATTAAAAGAGACCAAGTTGCTAGAAGAAGCTTATTTTCTAGCAAGGGAGATGATGACAATCATAAAAATGCATACATGCATAACATGTAGGTGGTAGAGGCTACTAAGGAAAATAAAGCAGAGTAACTGACAGAGATGATGGGGTCAAGGGAAGAAACAGGCTTTCTATTTTAGTTTTCTTAAGAGTATGATTCTTTGCAGGCTTCAGGGGGTTTTGCTTTGGATCCAAATGTTTATATACTTGACAACCACCTTTTAAAATCAGTCTCTTAGAATAGGAAAATGATCTAGAGAATCTCTTGAGGTTCCTTTCTGCTCTATCACTTTCATATCAATGTCACAATTAATAATGTAATTAATAACTTTTTAGAATTTCTTCAAAATGTAATATTTATGAGGGCCAGTTTTCACTGTCCTTCTCCCCACATTCAACATCCATCCTACAAACATATTCTATCTCTGTTCCCTGGCCTGCCAGCCACACAAATTACTGACTTGGTTCACATAGGCATTCGATGTAGAAATCAATCAATAATATGCTTATGCTGGAAAAGCTGAGCAACTTGTCTGACAGTTTCACTATACCGTCTCAGATTCTCAGAGTGCCTGACACACTCAGAATTTCCTGTAGGAAGCTTTTGATCAGCTGCTAAGCATGAGTACAACCTGGCTCAGAAGTGCACGGAGCTCAGCTCCTCACTCAAGGGCAACTGGATCAAGCCTGGCCAGCTCCTGCCAGACCAAACCTCAGCCCAAAACCAGGTGTCTTAGACCGGCTCCCATGTTTCATGGTGAATGTAAATCTGAGACTTGCAACTATGTCAGCAAACACAGAACACGGGGAAATGTGCAGAGAAGTCATGAAGCAATAGAAGTTGTGTGATAAGAAGGGGTGCGCCGTGAAGAATAAACAAGGAAAAAGAAATGTACTCTGGAGAAAAGGCAGGCAGAGCAGCGCTGTCCCAAGAACAGCCTCGTTGGAGAGATTCTGTCAGACAACCAGGCAGCCTGCCAGCTTCCGGAAGGCATGGCTCTGTCCCGGATGCCTGGAGCTCTCTAGTCTGTATGTGAACTAAGTGCTTCAGGTCCTCCTTACTTGCCCTGGGGGAGGGGGGTCTATCCTTACTCAATACCCTGTTAACTGAGTTACCTGATAGCTGTAGAGCAGATTTAAAAGTGCATTTCAAGAAGTTTGCCAACATCATTTATACAACAAAATGACTGTCTCTGTCTGGTTGCTAAAATCAGTTATCAGCACATTCTGAAGGTCCATTGTAAGCAGAACACACCAGAAAATTTCAGTGGCATAGCCCACAGGGACATTATGACCCAGTGAAAGGGAAACGTAAATACTAATGCTCTGGATGAAGTTATACAGGAAGTTTAGTCCAAAGAATTGCATCATCGCCATATAATGGTGATGAAGAGCTTGGACTCCGGACTTAAACTACCAGGGTCAGGTCCCAGCTCCCAGATTAGAAGCTGTTTAACCCTGGATGAACTATTGTCATTACCCTATAATTCAGCTTTTTCATTTTTAAAATGGGGATATTAGTAGTTTGCTTGCCAAAGAATCGTGTATCAAATGAGTTAATATATGTACAATGCTTATTACTACACTACTACATATAGCTGGCAATAGTAGAAAAGGGACTATATAAATACAAAGATTGAGAACAACAAAAACAAAAAATTGTTTCGACTATATAGTTATCTTGTACACCTATACTAGTATTTTAACATGTGTAAGGTCTTGTCCACAAAACTACAAGTTCTAGGAACTCATGAACCACATTTATTTACATGTCATTGTCTTCTGGAACGGTCATTGTTTCTGTTACAGGGCAGGGACAGGGACACCCCAAACCCCCAAGACAAAATATCAAGACAAAACATACACATCTTTAACAGAAAGGAACTTTAATGCAATTAGTGTGCAATACAGAAAAGACAAAGAACATAGTTTTCAAAGCAAGCTCCAAAATGACGCATCCACTTATGGGTAAAAGTCCACCCAAATGGGACTGGCCCAAAGCCAGACCCAAAAGTATGCCACAGACTAAATCACCTCCTGGTCAAAAATAGTGAGACAAGACTAGGGGGAAAGAGCAAAACCAAACCAAGATAAAATCTGCCACTGTTAACCTCCCCATAGATCTCTCACCCACGTCTGTTTCAAACAATCCAGGACCAAAAAGCAAGTGCAGCTTCTTCACATGTCTCTCTGCAACTTGTGCCTCCTCCAGGTTTCCTCCCTGCCCTCCATCCTACGTCTTTCCTACTGGAGTCTCCTCTCCAGCTTCCTCTGCTCCCTGCTCAGCTCTACCCTCCTTTGGGTGGGGCAGGAAACCTGTAACCTCCCCTTTGCTTGGGGACCATCCTGTTATATTTCTAGTGTATAGTAGGTGCTCAATAATACTTATTAAGTTAATGCATGGATACTGTAAACTTATATGTGTATCCTATTGTCAAAACATTTAGTAAATAAGATAGTGCTTTCCCACTTTACTTCCTTTTAATTTTTCCAGCATAGGTTTTATTCATTTACCATGCAGTTTAATTCATGTGACACATAAGTTTCCTCAGCAATAGTGCAAAGGGATTCCAACTTTCTGTGACCATATTCCCACTTGTAAGGCACTCTCCCTTAGAAACCTTTTCCATCTATTCCTTAAGTGAAACAAAGCAACTTATCTCATCTATTCTTCATTCTGGATTCTGCCAGAGACAGAGGAGGATAACCTGGATCACCCAGTTCCCAGACAGCTCCTGGGTCCTCCATAGATGGTCTCTGAATCTTATAATCAATTCACCACGAAATGCATGTGCATGAGCGCAGTGCTGGAATTCCTCAGAGCATTCTTAGATCTTTTTTTTTTTCCACATCCTTTGCCCTGACTCAAAGAGGAAGCCAACCATCTCCACTCTGGCCTGTGCCACAGATGTCTTCCACATCAATACCATCTGTGATCCCGGCGGAAATGATAGTTAAAATTTGTTGCATCTGTTATTGGACCTATCTTTGTAGTAGGAGTAATGAAATTTGGCTTCCAAAATAATTGATCTTGATGCAGATAGCCCAAAATAAGCAGTAATTAAAACACTAAAGGTATACACAACTGGGAGATACAAAATGAATGTGGGAAAAAGTCTTTTTTCAATGAAGAAACATGATGATTTTAAAAATATCGACTCCAAGATCTATTTATAATCAAAGCTAGTGGAAAAAAAAATTATGGATAAGCCTGAAGCTGTGCAAATTAGTAGAGTGTCTGATAACCTGAAATAAGCTCTTACTAAAGCACAATTTTTACAGTGAAATCAGGAGGTGGCTACTGTTTTGTTATCATTAAATTATTTGTGGACATAGGGGGTAAAGAGAGGAAACATAAAAGTGGTTGCACTTACGGTACATCTAGATGAGTCAATTAAATTTATTTTCTAAAGGAGGAAAAAAGTTATTCTTTCACTAAAAATTGAATCTATTTAATTTGTATATTAAATTAGTAATTTTTAAGATTTTCAAACAGTGCATTTATATTGATTAATCAAGATGCCTGCCAGAAGTTTTCTAATGACAAAATTGTTTTGATGTTTTGGTTTATATTAAAAATATATTTTGAATGTTATGTTAATATCAGTTTTATTACTAATAAATTTCTAACCATAGAAAACTGTTAGTTATACAGTATTTAAATTTTGGGTTTTTTTTAAGAATTATTTATTTATGCATACAAGAGCTGGGGTACAGGGCAGAGTCCAGGGAGGTGAGAGGATTCACCAGAGACAGAATGGGGAGCAGAACAGGCAGACTAACTGAAACACACTGCTGAGCAGTGGGCAAAGCAGGAGAGGTCTGCTGTGACATGTGGGTCCCCTCCCTGGCCGGAGGCAGGGATCGAACTCGTGCTGCAGTGGCTGCGATTTGCTTCATAGTGGGTTGCTTAACCTGCTGCGCCACCAGGGAGGCCTCAGTACTTACTTAAGTTTTATAGATAAGAACACCTCTCTGGTTTCCTAGTGGCCTCACATGGACCCCAGGCAACTGGACCAGAGCCCCATTTCTCCACTGTTTCTCCAGTTCCCTGTGATTCTACCAGCCAGCACTAAACTGAAGACAAACACTGTAACCAGCCAGCCAGCCTTGCGAAAACAATCTGAGGATCAGACATGATTCAGAATGGATGTGCATCTTCACAACACTACTTACTAATGGTGGAAATTTATATTATCACAAGGAGAATAATAATTTTTACTTTCAACAACAACAAAGAATTTTGCAAAGCAAGGACTTAAGAGATAGCCAAAGTTATGCTGGTTACAAAAAGTATAGGATTACTGAATAATACATTTTTAAGGTCATTTCACCTAGAGGAATCAGAAGTTTACCAAGTAGGAACAAAACCAAAAATTAAATGGTATTCCAGAGAAACATATTTCAAATCTTACTCCACTCTGCTGGTTGCACCAGGTCTTATAACATAGGATAAAAATTTCATTCAAAGACACTTAGCAGCATTATTTGCACAATCACATGACTATCTGTGGATGGGAACACAACTGTGGGATTCAGATGCTGCATTAGAATCCAGACTGTGCTGTTTCTTAGGTGTGCACTTAGTACTCCACTCACTCTCTTCCATTCTCTTCATATGGAATAAAGGGCTTAATAACAATATCTACATTAATGGATTAGTCTATGGATCTAAAAGGTAGCAAGTAAATTTCTTGTCACTGTCTGGGTACGTAGTAAGTACTTGATTAATATTAGGTTGTTATTGTTGGCACTCCTACTAGGTTAGTACTAGATTACCAGGTCATCAACAACAAATATGCAGGGACTGTGAGCACCTTAGAAGACACTGTGAGGTCTGCAAAGGAATAATAATTCCTTAGGAAGATTATGTTGCAGTGAAAAAGAAAGGAAAGTACAAAAAAGTGATAAAGACAAAATGGCAATATAAAGTCTAACTAGGTTTGGTGGGATAATATAAACAAATGTTAATGGTTATTATGACTGCCCCACTACTGTCCATTAGTGATTAATAAAATAGTAAATTATACTATGTTGACACTTTTCCCCTCAATATAATAGTTTTTAAACAGATGGTTAAATTTTTAAGAAACTTCCATCCAAAGAGTAATTTTAAAAAACTATTACTTAGTATGAAAAGGAATATCTACTCAAAATACCAGTTGACATAATAAATGTATCTACAAAACACTAAAGATAGTCTCTTAAAACAGAGATATCAAATTATTAGTCTTATTCTTGACTTCGCAGTCAATATACTAAGACATGAAATGAGAGGTATAGTTATTATCATTTGCCAATGGTTATCTACTTAAAGTTTTCAGGAAATAAAGTGAAAATTCATGAAACTAAAAAATATACTAATATGGTTGAAGATAAAGTAAATACAGAAAATCAGTATCTTTCCTAAACAATGTCATTAGTAACAGTAAATGTAAGGATAAAAAGATTCCACAATTACATTTATAAGAGCTAAACACCTAGAAATAACTTAGAAAAGGGTAGAGCTTCTACAAAAACATACCACCAAGAAACCAATAACAATTTACCAAGAGATAAAATAAAACATACATAAAGGTTCTGTAACAGGGGAGACCCTTGGGGAGGTTAACAATGGCAACTTTCATCTTGATTTTGATTTTGCTCTTTTCCTCCCAAATTTGTCTAACTCTTTCTGACCCTTTTCTATGGGTCTCTACTAAAAGGTCCTTTAGATGTGTGGCAGGTTTTTAAGCCTTGCTTTGGGCCAATCCTATTTGGCTGGACTTTTACCCTCAAGGAAATGAGTAACTTTGGATGCTTAACTTAGTAACTATATGCTTTGTTCTTTCTTTATTGTACCCTAGTTATATTAAAGTTCCTTTCCATTAAAAGTTTTATGTGTTTATCTTAATGCGGCGGATAACAAAACCCATTCAAAAAGGGCAGGCTTGGGAGTTCTGGGGTGCTCCTCTCCCTGCCCTGTAACAGTTCCACGACATATTCTTAAATGGGAGAGTGAATACTATGAAAATACCTACAATTCATGGATTGACTTATAATTTTCTGTCAATTATAATAAATATGTCCGTGAAATTTCCTTAAATTTGGCCAGGTACTTGTAATATCCTCTAAAAGTGGTTGATGGGTAAGGTCAGATTTTATTTGAATTTATGAAAAGACGTCTTGCTCATCCACGTTTATGAAGTGAGGATTAAGCACATAAAAATGCATGAGAAAAGTCTAGAAGGAAATTACATTTAAAATTTTTATCTCTGGGTAATGGCATTATGGATGGATTTAATTTTCCTGTTGACCTTTTATATTTACAAAATCTTTACAATAACTACTTATTGATTTTAGAAGCAGAGGAAACAAGGGGAAAATGGAAAGGAAAAATGAAAGAACTAGCTTGGACTTTGGAAAGAAGGTTGAACTCCAATGAAAATGATCACTTTGCCACACTCACAACTGACTAAAACGTCACTTCCAAATGTACAAAGCCTATAAGTATATTATTAAATCCTGTGCCAAGATCAGTCAAGCACACAGGTATTCATTTTCTCATTATTGACCCAAAAAAAAAAAATAAAACAAAACAAAACACCCTCATTTAATACTACCTACCTACTCTCTTGGCATTCAAAAAGTGTGAGAAAAGCCTAGAAATTTTCCAAAATTGAAGATGCCTTTGAGGAGAAGAACAAACGTGAGTAGTGGGGGCAGAAGAGTACTTGGGCCGAGAAATGAGATGTGAAGTGGCAGCCAGTGAGGACAAATAGATTTTATGGATTCTGTCCTGGCCCTGGGTCAAGATTATCAAGACTACTTACTCAATTTTGTTCCACTTTATAAGGACTGACAGAAGTCTCCTGCAAACTCAGTACACTATTAGATGCTATGATAGTCACAAAAGCAGTGTAAAACATGACCCTTGATCTCCAAGACCTTTCAATCTGGTTGTGGAGGCAAGATAACACATGAACAACTTGAAAACAAGACAAAAGAATAAATAGATTAAGTGCCCATATGAGAGGTTCAGAGAACTGACTAAATAGAAGGTCACTGAAGGATAAAAATTAGGGGCCAGAGCAGAAAGGAGAATGTTCATGCCCCAGGAAACATGCCGTGACTTGTAAGTTCATCCTCACATCCTCTGTCCCCTCTTTCATGTTGCAGGAGAATCGCAAGGCTTAAAGAACAGCCAGTCTCAAGACCCCAGTCAGTCTTTAGAAACTGAGCCCAGCTCTGAAATAATAGCTTTGCTTTGAATCACATTTTTTTTTAACATACCAAGGTTTAATCACACTACTTTTCTCTGACAAAACCCTTAGGTTTCCTCAATTCACGGAGCTGATATGGCAAGTTGGTTTTCACAAAAGTCAATTTATCCAAGCTGTGATAATGTAAGAGACTAGAGAAACCTGGTGTGGTCAACGAGGACAATGATCCAGCAAGAGAGGTGCTTTCCCACAGTCTACTCTTGAGATCCATGTCAACATGGGATCACACCAAAATTTTCAAAAGGAATTGGATTATTTAGTGTCCTTTGTTTGGAATTCAGAGGCAAATGGAATTCTGGGTGAGATGTGAAAAGATAAGGCCAGAGATAAGGCCTTTTTGTTTTTGAAAAGATACCAGAGCCTTTAAGTGTTCAGAAATCACTCCAATGAAGAGGGTTCAAATTACAGAAAGACTTTGGCTTCACTCACACAATTGCAATGGCTCCCACGGATTAACACAACATAAACATCAGTCATAGAACAGGTTGAATTAATAAAATCACAACACAACTCATTGCAGCAAGGTTTTCTTTACGTCATATGGGAATGACATCTATTGGAACTGGTGTGTTCTTTTACAGTGAATTAATTTAATCATTCAGGACATTTCTGGCATATGGCAAAATTGAACCTGGAGTCAGAACTTAAGCATTCCCTGGATGAAGATACTTGGTCTCACATTCTGTCCTTGTGTCAGGCACATAACACTGAACATAAAACACACTCAAAGTGCACTTCAGCTTCTTTGGTAGAATTTCTTTGACACCTGTTAAATTTTAAAGAGCTCTGTGAAAAGCATTTTCTTAACTATTCAACTGGCTCTTGATTCATTTATGTGCATAGAAATGCTCTGAAAGCATAAAATTGAAAGTGCTCTACTTACTAACATTTCTCCTCTGGTGTTTATTCTCACTCTTTCTTGATACAGGCCTACACATAATGGACAGCCTATCTGAAATACTTCTGGACGAGAATCATGCAGCTCTGATAGTGTTGTACTGAACTCTACTGTCAGCTATTTTGATGAGCAGATATGATTGGACCACAGCTTCTATGATAAATGTCATCTGAAATCCATGGTAATTTAAGCTCCATGTCTAAATAGATAGACTCAAATCTTAAAGCTATGTCTCTATGCTTGAAATAACTAGATTTGCATCAGTTCTGTTATTTCAACTTTTTTCACTAGTGATGTGAATCACTGAGTAGACAATTGTGTAGACACAGCATGTTGATGAAACCCAAAATACCAAATCAACCTCAGAAAGGTGGTTGGCCATAGAAGGATTCTTCCATACTCAACAATCTACAATCTTCTCCAGTGGGTTGCATTCTTCACTCTTCCATACCACTGCAAAAGTTGTCCTCTCCACAAATGCTCTTCTCTTCTTCAGCTGTCTAATCACTTCAGTTACCACCACCTCCAGGATGTCTTCTCTGATTGTGAGGTGCAGAAATCAGGCTACCAACATTTGCCACACTCTGATTTGCTATGAGCAAACCCTCCCAAGGAATAAAGCAACTTGGATTCAGATCTTCGCTTCATCATTCAGATCTTCGCATCATTCAGATCTTCGCTAATTATGTGAATCTATACAAGCTCTCACAACTTTCATTTCCCCCTATTCTTGCCTATTCAGGCTGATGTGAAAATGAAAGGAAGGAGGATTATATAAATAATAAAGATGCCTAGCACAAAGAAACACTGGAAGATTAGTCCCTGGGTATTCAGCAAGACCTACTGTTTGTTCTTTAGTACATATAAGCTATTTATTTAAACTAGGAATTTTTCATTAATAATTTGCATGTTATGTTACATATTATTAATCCATTTCCAGAAATTCATACAATCTAAATATTCAGTCTAAATGTATTTGTTATAACATTGATATTGTTTTATAATGAATGGTGCCAAATTATTGTTCGAGATGGGCACGGTCCCAATATTATTAAGAAAATGGGTGACAATATAGTCTAGGAGACACAGAAAGCACATTTTCCCACAGAAATACCTCAATCCTATACTCTAAAATTATTGGGGGCAGGTTTCAAATAACCATATAGACTTTATGGCCAGAAATAATGACAGCAATTTCTTATTCTTAGATGTTTAAGTCTATTTAGTAGAAAATAACAGGACTGTTAGTCAAGATAAACTATGATCAAATAATCATTAAGGGTTTTTGTTTTAATTATGAAACTACAAATGTTCTTTCTCCTGTGTTTGCTGTTTTGGTTTTTCTCACAGCCTATTAGTTCTCCTTTCTTATAAAGTATCAACCTAAAAAAAGATAAAGATTTTTAAAATTTTATAATCTCCTTCTTTGAGAGCTTTAGATCTAAGAATCTGAGTGTCTTTTTTGAAAAGAGCTAACAAAGTGCTGAGTCAGAAATTTTTTTAAAACAAAAAACAAATCCAACAAGATTATTAAATTCCAAGGACAAAGAAAAATCCAAACATTTTCCAAGGAGAAAAAGAAAATGGTTTATCAAAAAGAACAAAAGTCAGTTTGTCGTCATATTTTATATCAACAAGTGTAGGTACTAGAGGATAATAAATAGATTCCAAATGCTAAGAAAAAATTATCTTGAGCCTAAAATTCCATGACTGGATAAGATAGCAATTTGGTATGAGGAAAAATAAATATTGTTATACATGCAGTGATTTCTAAACTTTACCACCCAGTCAACTCTTCTGGGTAGAAAAATTGCAAAAGAAGAATTGAATACAAAAGAGGAAATTTTTATAAGAATGGTTTGTTACAAGATGATGAGAAAGGAAACCACTGGCACTTAAAGTCTAAATTACTTTGTCTAATGTGGCTACATAGTTTAGTGTATTATTAAGAAATGGAGGGCTAGGTCTTAAAAATTATAAGTCTAAACAATGGTACTTCATTTAAAAAAGTAATAAAAAAGAAAATAAAATAAAAATTAATAAGTCTAGAATGTTCCAAATGACTTAATCAAAATAAAGTAGAAAGAGGAGAGGGAAAAGTAAAAGTCTGCTAGCAGCCTTATTATGTTCAGGGGAAAGAAGAAGTTATAGAATTAGATTAATTCTCCATAGTGATTAAAATATGTAGACTTAACTATAGATATTAAAATTGTAAGGATGGGAATTTCAGACTTAATGTGAGAAGATTCTATATAAAGGTGTGACTGGGCCTCCCTGGTGGCACAGTGGATTAAGCAACACTATACTGCCGCTGGCCAGGGAGGAGACCCACGTGGCCAGCAGACCTCTCCTGCCTAGCCCACTGCTCCCCTCAGCAGTGTGTTTCAGTCAGTCTGCCTGTTCTGCTCCCCACTCTGTCTCTGGTGAATCTTCTCACCTCCCTAGACTCTGGCCTGTACCCCAGCTCTTGTATGCATAAACAAATATATCTTTAAGATAGATAGGTAGATAGATCGATCGATCGATAGATAGATAGACAGACAGACAGACAGACAGACAGACAGACAGACAGACAGACAGACAGACAGACAGACAGACAGACAGACAGATAGATAGATAGATAGATAGATAGATAGATAGATAGATAGATAGATAGATAGATAGATAGATAGATAGATAGATAGATAGAGGTGTGACTCTAAGAGATGTGGTTCACTGGGAGACATCACTGGATATCAGCAACTACACAAAAATGTATCAAAATTATAATGCATATTCCCTGACCTTAGCAACTCTTTAAGTATCCAGCTATGGAATTTTACACATGGGCACAAAGATTTGTGTATATTTGACATGCTGGGACCCAACCCACACATTTTTCTATGTGACATACTCCTTAACACAGACTACTATGTAGCCATTAAAATGAATGAGTAGATTTATTAACACTTACATAGAAAGATAAATTGTTACATGAAAAATGTGCTGAAGATAGTACTATGATGTGATATCTGTTTATGAAACTTAACTCAATATGTGCATGTAGTTCATATTTATGTTTATAACACATAGGAAAAAATATTGTGAGCAACTATGTATAAGAATAGAATTGGAAGAAAAGATTTTGAAATTTTTCTATATAAAAGTTTTATTCTGGATATTTTCTATCATAAACATATTGCTTTTGTAATTTTAAAAATGATGCAAAACAAAAAATGGATTATATATAGTACTTTATTGATGCAAAGTATTATATCTTGTGGTTTAAAAACTACAAAACCAAACTTTTTTGGAGACAATAGAGCTGGATTTTATATTTTTAGAAATAGTATACAAATTAGATTTTATGTGACGCTATCAGCATGCAGTGACACTCAGCCATTAGAAGGGAGGTGGGAGGAAGGAAACAGAGAGGATGGAAAGAAGGGACCGAGGGAGAGGAGGAGGGAGGCACCAGGGAGGAAGGGAGAGAGTGTAATAGAGCTAACTAGTGCCTGAGATGAGCTGCTCTGGTCTCATTCAACAGAAAATGGCTCCTTTTAAAGTGTGAAGTGACTTAAATTTGTTGTGGCTTATATTCTGTGAAATGCGGTATTTATCTCTGAATAGATTAAGTATCTCTTCAAGTAAACCTCCCATCTGGACACAAAAGCTAAAAACTGCTAAAGGGAGAAGGAAGCAGATACAGACTGTAGGAGCAGCAATTATTTTACCTTTGGGAACTGAAACTATTTTTACTCAGAAAGAAAGTTTGCAGAGACAGCATCTTCACATTTGGCTTCTTAATGCCATACACACACAAGAATGATTTGCTGTGGAAAACATAGAACAAAGTGAATGCATATTGGTTGTCCTAGAAAAACAACTCATACAACAGTAGCCGATATGTTTATCAATTTCTCTTTCTCTCCATTTTGTGACCGGATATTGGGGACAAAAAGTTGAAAAAGACATCCCTCATGCCCTCAAAGATCTGACAATAGAATGAAAGACATGAACACCTTAGTAATTAATTATAGAGCAATTTGGGAAGTTCTAGAATAGAGGCAAATACACAAAGTGCATCCTGTCTTTGTACCTAATGGACTATACAATTTTATTTCCCCAAATCCCATGCTCTTTATTTTTAATGTTGTAGAACTACACAATTTTGAGCAAGTTGCTGAACTTATTTGTGCCTCAGCTTCCTCATTCATAAAATGGGTACAACTAAGTGTTCTGGGACTAAATGAGATGACACAGAAAAATCCGTATAAAACTAAGTAGCCAGTAAATGTTAGCTACAAATATATAGAAAGGCAGAATAAGGACCTTAAACTTGGGCTGCTTGGATTTGAAATTTTATTGCAGAAATCTGCACGTTATCTTGTTGAGTCTTAGCTTTCTCATCCAAAATCAAAATAACAACAGCTGAATGAGAAGCTGCTGTACTGCTCATCCCTGAGAAGGACTTATCATTTAGACCCAATTTTCATCACCTCAAAATGCTTCAAAAGTAAAAAGTAACTCTTCCTAAGAGTGACATTGACTATTCTGAAGAGGAATAGTAGCAGGAGAGCTGCTACAAAAAATTAGCAGGAATCCTGCAAGGAGATAGGGTGCAGGAAGGACAGCTTTAGAAAAGTTGATAAATTACAGTGAGACCCACTTCGCAACTGTGAGGCTGCCCTTAGCAAAAAGACCAGCAACGAGTGCCAAGGTACAGAGTCAAAGAGACCCTCCTGTACTACTGGTTCAAATGAAGACTGCTGAGTTTGTATGGAAAACAGTATGGAGGCTCCTCAAAAACTGAAAACTAGACCTCCCTTCAGATCCATTTCCACCCCTAGATATCAGTCTGAAGAATACAAAACCAGTCATTTGAAGGGATACATGCATCCTATGTTCACTGCAGCACTACTATAATAACTAAGTTGTGGAAACAAGCTAAGTGTCTAAGAACAGATGAGTGGATAAAGACGTGGTATATATACACAATGAACTCAGCTATGAAAAAGAGATGAAAGCTTGCTATTTGCAACAGCTTGGATGCCACTGGAGGGGACTGTGCTAAGAAAATAAGTCACAAGGGAAAGACAAATACCAGATGATTTCATTGACATATGGAATATAAAGAAACAGATCAAAGGAACAAACAAAACAAACCATTGCATTTTGACTACATAAGTGAGGTTACCAGAGGGAATTTGGGTGTAGGAGCAAAGGGTAGAGGCGGTCCAGTGGACTGTGGTAGAAGTTTATTAGAATTTGGTAGTGGGGGTTTCCCTGGTGGCACAGTGGGTTGAGCACCACACTGTGAAGTATCTGTAGCACAGCAACATGAGTTCAATCCCAGGCTAGGGAGGGACCCACATGGCACAGCAGACCTCTCCTGCCCCACCTGCTGCTCCCCTCAGCAGTGTGTTTCAGTCAGCCTGCCTGTTCTGCTCCCCACTCTGTCTCTGGTGAATCCTCTTACCTCCCTTGACTCTGGCCTGTACCCCAGCTCTTGTATGCATATATAAATAAAATATTTTTTTCAAAAAAATCAAACAAGAAAAACAAAGACATTAAAAAAAAAAAAGAATTTGGTAGTGGGCATGGTGTGGTAACTTACCTTGGAAAATGTATGAATCTGTATTCCTAAAACATATACAGTATTATAATCCAGTGGTAAATCAATGAAAATATAAAATAAAACATGTTGAAAAAACAGACATTAAAATACTATCAATAGGGAAGAACCAGGAAAGAAGTTGTGACAACTCCAGTGGTTGATGGTGACTTAATGAGTAATTTCTCCTTTTTGTTTTTTACTTTTCAAATTTTCTTTGATGACCATGTAGTATTGTTATAATAAGAAACACTTGACAAAGTAAAATTATATTGCTTATAATAGCTATTTTTAAAAGGAAAAAAAGAATTCAGAAAACCAAAAAAAAGCAGAGCAAAGGCATAAACAATTTGATTATGATTATGATGATGATGATGATGATTATGATTACCATACTATGATAGTAGTAATGTTAATAATAAGGCCTCCCTGGTGGTATGGGGATTAAAGTCTCAGCACTATCAAGCTATCGCTAGCCACTGCAGCATGAGTTTGATCCCCGGCCAGGGAGGTGACCCACATGGTGCAGCAGACCTCTGCTGTCTCGCCCACTGCTCCCCTCTGCAGTGTACATCAGTAGATCTGTCTATTCTACTTTCCACTCTGTCTCTGGTGAATCCTCTCACCTCCCCCCCAACACACACCTCTGGCCTAAACCCCAGTTCTTGCATGCATAAATAAATTTAAAAACTGTTTAAAATAATAATAAAAATAAAAATAAATAATAGTAAATAATAACATGGCATGTCCCAATAAAATGGGTGAAAATGTCTTACAGGCTCTAGGACTCAAACTGGAGTTTAGTTTAGAAATTATAAGTCAGAGAACTTCATCAATGCATAAAGGGTTATTTTTAAAAATTAGAGCAGAGTAGGGTGTGTGGTGTGAGCAAACCATAAATAGATCCCCTAGAAAAACAACATCAAAGGCAGGAGGAACTAGCAAAGGAAACCCAAGAAGAAAGCTTAGAGAGGCAGAAGTCAATGAAATAAAAGAGGCTGAGAAGGAAAGAGTTTCAATAAGGGGTGGCTGGTCAACCGTGTCAAATGTTGTATAAATGTCAAGCAGGGTGACAAGGAAAAGTGGGGCCATCAAACCGGCCAGTTGGGAAGTTGCTAGTGAGAGAGCATTTTTAATTGAACGGTTGTTGGTGGAAGCCAGACTGTAATGGGTTGAGGGATTAATGAGATGTGAAGACACTAAGTATTGACTAAATATAGACCTCTTTCAAGAAGTTTAGTGATTTAAAAAGTGAGAGAAACCACAAGATGTTGATTTTTTTAAAAGTCCAAATTAGCAAAATTCACCATTTGGTAATACAGGTCAACTTTGCAAGGTATACAAAAAGCTACAGAGAGAAAACAAAGAAGAAAAAGGAATCCAATACCAAGCTTAAAAGTGATTAGGGTAAAGTGGGGGTGTTGTAGAAAATGGAAAACCAGAGACTTACAATGACTAGGCCATTGGGATTGCAAAAAAAAGAGGGGAGATCAAGGACAGTCATGTAAATCTTTTGGGAGTGCAAGAGAGAAACAAACTGCTACAGAAGAAGGAGTGAAAAGATAAGAACATGGCTCTAACTCCTGTGTGCTCTGGCATCCCCTGTTCTAAGTCATGGACAAACTTCTGATCAGGGGGTCCTGGACTGACAGCTCCAGAGGCTTGTCTGTAGCTGCAGATAGGACCCAACGCAGGTCCTATCTGGGTAGTCTGCTCCACCCAAAGCAGTGTGCCGAGATGTGGACCTGTCCCAAATGAGAATTTGGAGAGAAGCACAGGAAAGGACTGCCGGGCAATATGTGCAACTCAATTTGGGAACAAAAAATAATATTGTATTTTCTTTCTGGAATATTCTAGAAAAATTTTCCTTGGCCATCCTCAGATCGTAGACCAAGTGTTTTTAGAAAATGGGGTCAGTCCCTTTGCTGTGTGGTTCTCAGTTCCCACATCTACAGAATAAGGAAGATTAGATTCCTTCTGAGTCCTCCAGCTCTGAACATTATGAAATGTAATGATTCTCTCCCGGGCATTTGCTTCATGTCACGAAAGCGAGTCCCTGCTACAGAGCTGATGCCCTATCTTCCTAACCATATTGTTAGCCCGAGTTTTGTTTTGGTTGTTTTTTTTCTTTTATCTAAAAAGACTTAGAAAATGTGTTAAACGATAAGACAGCTTTAGTACATTCTGGAGGAGGTCATTCTCCAGCCAGGAGGTTTCTGTGCGGGAAACACCCTGAACTAGGCTGAGCCTACTGGTTTGAAATAAACATTTTGATGAAACAGTCTATAGAGAAGAATTGGTTCTTACATGAAGAAATGAATGCTACACCACCCCCCCACCCCCACCCCCCACCCTGCCCCGCATAGAGAATTCCTTTCTGAAACATTTTCATGTTATTATGTAAACATAATCTAAGTGGGCCTGTTAGAGATAATTGGTAATATTCTCTTAACCTAGTGACTTGGGGAAGAAGAAAAGGAGATGGGAATATGAAGGGGGCAGACCAAGACAGTGGGAAGGGGCAGCTTACATGTAAAACCGAATGTGTCTTCTGGAAGCCTGAGAACATCAAGAAATTTTTATAGCTAGCTTCTATTTCCATTCTGGTGACTAAGTGGACAGATGATTTCTGAGGCTCTCTTTTGAATACGTGTATGTAAATATCTTTTGCATCTTAGGAGCAAAAGTGGACAAAACTCATATGGAAGTTACAGTAACATTTAAGTTATGAATACATTATTTTAGGGATGAGAACATTGCATGCTTAGTCTCATCATAGTCTAGTTTGTTAACCTTTTTCATAGGAAAAAGAAAAGAACTAAAGGCTTTGCTCTTGCTCAAACTCTAGCAAAGGAGTGCAAGGCCTTAGGCAGGAACTCAGTTTGCTAATTATATCTGACTTCGGTGTTTACGGGGTGACGTATGCACGCAGACCCCATGTGAGAGCTGCTCTTGCAAGCCAGGGGAGTGGGCTGAATCCTCGTGAGAACGGGACTGGCAGGGGCTCCATGTTTCCACTGGACATGAGACCACTGGACACGCAGCTCACTACTACCTGTCAGTGAGCAGCCTTCGGAGGAAAGTCTCCCATGGCCCTTTCTCTGTTGACCTGGGTCTTTCTAAGTCATTTTTCACTGTTCCTATCACTGTCTTTGCAGGATAATTTCATGATTAACAAGACTGTGGAGAAACAAAGTTTTTCTAAAACCCAGCCTGGAGGAGAACAGTGCTCTAACAACAACCTGCGAAATTATTTTTGTTCAATTCTGGCCAGGATTCTAGCATTTACTTTGCCTTTGACTTGTCAGGAGACCTTAAGTCACCGCAGAACATCCGCTGACTTGGTTTACCTCTCCATGAAACATCTGCTGCTCCTCCGGTTGTGAAATAAAATGTCCTGAGAGTGTTATGAACATCCATGTTTGCATCACTTTTTCTCCAGCATTTAAAGTTTGTTGAGCTAATCCAGATGGGGACGTGTAGCAAAATCAGAATTCAAATGAACCAGGTGGAAGTGAGTTACTATTATTGTATTACAAATGAGGCCTCACCAAACTGAATTCTAGGAGCAAAGAACAACAGCTTGCACTACCTCTGTGAGAAGCTGCAGTTTCTGGTGGGAGTTTTTGTTTGTTATTCTTGTTGAGTGAATCCTCAACAGAATCCACTTGGGAAGCCAGTGTGACACAAAGCAGGTTGGGGCTTTAATTTTTCTTATATTTTGATTAGGGGGAATAGTTTGATTCCAGAAGATGTCATAGAGTGCAAGCATAAGCTTGGAGCAGGACCCACTGGGCAGGAACCTCAGGGGCTATTGAGGTACAACCTTCAATTTGTAAATATGCAGGAGACTGAATCAGTAGAAAAAAAATAATTTTAAACATCTGTGGTATTCTTTCTGTTCCAGATTAATTACACTGCTTGTTTGCCGACGCTGACCAGAATTTTCAATCTTCTGACTGAACGTCACAAGTATTTTTCTATGTGTTTATCACTATGTCTCAGGAAACTTTATCTCTGCCACAGTCTGTCTTTTGTCATTTATTTTTGGTGCTAATTTTGTTCTTTTACTCACCTGCCCTTGATGTCTTCTTTTTCCTTTTATGCTGAGCAATATTCAATGCTTCTTCACTGAGTATTTATTATTACTTTGAAGAGACACCTTGTTAAGACACAGTCCCACACACGCACATCATTCAATCAAAATGATGATATAAATGAAAATCCAAAGATGCTGTTTAATCATTTGGAGAGGTTGATAATTATTTTCAATCAGCTAAGATTGCTCTGCCAGTTCAAAGAATTATTAATGAGAGTCAAATTTGTTAATAGATGTGAGCAGCCCTTTTCTGTGAAGGGGGAGGTATCAGAGAAGGTCGTGCTAGAAGTTGCTCTCCAACCTGCATATCACACCCCTATGAAGTCCACACCCTCCCTCTGAGTTAGCCAAGAGTCCAACTGTTAGAATCTCAATTCCATGATCCATGAAGTAACCTTTCCTCAGCTGACTCCTCGGCAGCTCAGAAGAGAATAACAGTGTGATTTTTCACTGAAATAGCCCAAATTTTTACTAAAGGAGACTAGGTAGGGAAATGAGAAATTGTAACATGTCAGGCAGACATCACCTCCTGTCCACCTCCCATCTGCCTGGAAAGCCAACCTCCTTTCTCATGTCCCTCACCCCATGCCACCACCAATGCCCCATGCCTTCTGTCCTCTCACAATATCCTGTCTGGAAACTTATGCTGTCTCCCCTCGCTCATGGCCCTAGAAGCTTTAGGCCCCAGCCTGCTACATGATCTTCTTTTCCTCTCTGCCAAACACTCAAGATCTTGGTCAGCAGCAGGTTTCTTTTTAACCTTGCTATCACCTACCTTATTCCCTGAAGTCTGAGTCTTATTCTCTTCAGTCTGAGGCACGGTCTATGTAACAGTTCACTTCCTTCCTCTCTCTAATGATAAGCCCACAAGTACTGTTTGTTTTGTGGGTTTTACTGAGAATCACCAAAGTAGAAAATAACAAAATAGTTTACATGGAAGAGATTTGACTACACGAGAACTCTTATGCTATTGTTTGGTTTAACAGTAACCATTTATTTTTCCTACATGTTGAGCACTGTTCTCCAGATTCAGTAATTATTATTTCTGAGCTACATTTCTGGATGACCTTGGAAGCCCCACTGACCACTTACTTCCTTTGGCAAAGAGCTCACTAACTTCTCCTTTCCACAACAAGGAGGACAAAATAAAAAGTGGGCATTGCTCTCTCCTTGGGTGGTTTATATTTCTCTACAGCTCTTTGGAAGGGTACCATATGGGTTTTTAGTCTCCAACCCTTATCAATATTAAGATCACTACATATATATATGCATACATACCACATACATACACATTTACACAACAGAAGGTGTAACTCTAATAACAATAGACTTATTTGACATTGGAGCTATTTTGAAAACTTTAGAATATCTGTTCATTTTCTCACACTCACCTCACCTGACCTCCTCCTATCATTGTGTTTTTAACCAGAGAGGACTTTCTATTAGAATCCAATAATTTAATATTTATAGAATGATGTAAACTGGCTCCCTGAAAAAGACAAACAAAAAAGCCCTGATTCATAACATTTGCCAATTACTGTGATGTAAACACTTCCACCTTCCTCAGTTCCAAACTACCAATAATTTAACAACCCGCTGGCAAGAGCTCTTGCAAGCCAGTTGGGACCAGTTCAAGCACAACACTTATCCTTCCAGACATCTCCCTTATCAATACTTGTTCTCTGCCTCATTCTCAAAAGACTGTTGTAGAGTTGTCTTTCACTTGGATAAGCAATAGAATAAGTATATGCCAGTAGAGTACGAATGGCTGAAATAAAAAGGCCCAAAGTGTTGACCTTGCCAAAGGTATCTGCCTTGTCATGAAGAGTTTCTTAAAGAGGGTCTCAACCCCTTGGATGAAACTGACTATCACCATTGACAGGGCATCACTAGCTAAAGGTGGCGCTCTGGATGGCAGGGCAAGGTAGGATGGGGCATCTGTGCTGAATGCTAGTAAGGGCACAAGTAGCTACTCAGATTCCTAACCCAGAATGCCAAGGTTTGTGCTACTGGATAAATTACCTGACCTCTCTGTGCTTAGTTTTTCAGTTGTAAAATAAGGATCATGATACTGTATCTTGCAGAATCTAAGTTGCCCTATATTGTAAAATATACCATTATTTTATGCTTCATTAAAACTCTGCCATCAAAAGTAAGACATAATCCAACTGCATAGATGTTAAAATGTTAGAGGAAAATATTATGGTAGTACCTTCCTTATAGGGTACTTAGGGAGATTAAATGAGTTGATCTATATCTAGATCTAGAAGATAGATAGATCAATAGATCGATAGAGATAGATAGATGAACACATATATGTATTTATGTATAGAGATAGACAGATAGATGAAGACATATATATATTTATGTAGGTAGATGAGAGAGAGAGAGAGTGATGGATAGATGGATAGATGGATAGATGGCTTGGAATGAAACCTAACACATTATAGGAGCTGATTTTGCAGTTATAGACTTTTGCTATGATAGTAACATAATGATTGCAAAGAAATTAATGAAAAAAATTTTAATGTAGAACATCTCATTCAAACATTAAAACTTCAAACTTCCTCATAAGACCTACATATAAATGAATGTGACTCTAAACTAGCATTTTTTTCACCTACCTTATCAGCACTTCACGGACCTCAAGGATTGCAATAGAAAAGTAGAGGTGGGGTAGGAGTGAGGTGGAAACCAAGCCAGAGAAATTCTCAGTGATCTAATTCAAAACTCAACCAAAGCTGCTCCATTTTTATCAAATGAGTGCATTGGGGCCCAAGGTAACATTTCATTTTAATTGTGCTCCTGTGCTTAAATATATATCAGACACATAGTTTGTAAGCAACCTACCTGCCCCAGGAGCACAGAAGTTTTGCAAAGAGGCAAAAGGATGATTTTTTTTAAAGATTTATTTATTTATGCATACAAGAACTGGGGTGCAGGCCAGAGGTGTGAGGGGGGGTAGGGGGCGGTGAGAGGATTCACCAGAGACAGAATGGGAAACAGAACAGGCAGATATCTGAAACAGAGTCCTGAGGGGTGCAGCAGGGAGACAGGAGAGGTCTGCTCTACCACATGGGTCACCTCCCTGGTCAGGGATCTAACTCGTGCTACAGTGTTTGTGAATGCTTCATAGTGTGGTGCTTAACCCCTTGAGCTACCAGGGAGGCCCAGAAGGGTGATATTTTTTTTTTAAAGATTTTTATTTATTTATGCATACAAGAGCTGGGGTACAAGCCAGAGTCTAGGGAGGTGAGAGGATTCACCAGAGACAGAGTGGGGAGCAGAACAGGCAGACTGACTGAAACACACTGCTGAGGGGAGCAGCGGGTGAGGCAGGAGAGGTCTGCTACACCATGTGGGTCCCTTCCCTGGCCAGCAGCAGGGATCGAACTCGTGCTGCAGTGGCTGCGATTTGCTTCATAGTGCGTTGCTTAACCCACTGCGCCACCAGCAAAGGCCCAGAAGGATGATCTTGATGTAAACTAATGCCCACTCAAATTCACAGACTTGAGTCCAGAAATGCCCTTCCTGGTCAGTGACAGGCAGCTGCTCCCCCTCCCTCCAGGCTCCCTCACAGCCATTGCTTGCTCCGCCCACTGCCAGACCACAGCGACTAAAGGACATTTCCATCTTGACTGGAGAAGTTTATATTTTCAAGGACAGTAGCAAGACATTTAAATGCGATATCAGTTTATTCCCTAAATGTCTTCTGGTGGTTCCCTTAGCAACAGCTCTTATTTTTTAGGGCTCACCTTGGCTGCACACTGCTTTAGCAATCTTTGTCAGCCTGATTTCCAAAACAGCGCATACCCCTTGCAGAAACTTTCTAAGCAGGAGTTTTAGTGGAAAACATAACACATTTTGAACAGAAGTTTAAAATTTCCTTAAAAGTACTCATCCTCCCTTAAGATTAGGTCAATGAAAATTAAGTGAAGAAAAGAAAGAAAATACAAAAAGCTGTTGTACCATGATTCCAGGGGTATAACAAATGTATATAGATTGGGAAAACAATATCTGAAAATGAAAACAGTTGTTTTTGTCTACTGTAAAAGTGGAAAACTAAGAAGTAATTTTATATTCTTGTTTAATATTATGGTGTTTTTATTTAAAATGTCAAAACACCTCTCATACATTCATTCAGCAGCCATTTATTGTAAATATAACTTGAATTTTCCTTAGTTTACTCTACTCTCACTTTTCTTCACTTCCTTTATCTTCTTAAATATTCAGTCAGTCTTTTAATAGCTGTACCCCATGTGCAAATGCTTGACCAATCCAATCTGGTTCTTCTGTGACAAAGAATCATCTCTTTTGCCCTGTGAACCTTGACTACTCGCCTTCCATGGATACCCTAGTAGTTTAGTTATATAAAGCAAGTTCAAGTTTACAAGTTCAGCTAACATACCAGATGAATTATAGAAAAGAAGCTTGATGCCTTTGCCCACTGGGGCCAGTGTCCTCCCAGACAGTATGAAGAACATCTGAACTCTAGGGTCACTGTTTGGAAGGGATGCTGTGTTCGCAAGACTAGGGGCTCACAGCAGCTAAACAGAACACAAGTTTGGGAGCTGGTGTAAAGTAACTCTATGCAAGTTACACCTGTGGTGGTGCTAGGCATGAAGTTACTGTGTCTCTGTGTCAGCAGTCAGGGAGGGGAGCTGAACGTGAAGTAGAGGAGAGCAAGGTCAAACCTGAGACAAGACACTTGGAAGCCACAAAGAAAATTGGGAATGCCCTTCTGCTTTTATCACCCTCAGTCTTGATGATGAGGTTGTCACCATGGTGAAACCAGTATACTTTACCATGGATCTGCTTCTACATCTGCTTTAGGACTCAGAGAAGCTGAGGAGGATCCAGTGGCTTCTGGGGGTGCAGTGACTGTGAGGTATTGACCCACCATCAGGCCTGAAGCCCCACACCATCTTCAGTAGGCACACAATGCTTGTAGTCTCAGTTTCACCAACCAATGTTGTTTGACTTTATTTTGTACCCAAGAGCAACCTAGAGCAATACAGGCAAAGAGACTGTGGAAAATGTAGCTCCAGTTTAGCAAACTGAACAAAGCTACACAACAGAGCTGTCATCTCCCTCCCTAGAATTAGTTTGTAGAAACAACTGCTATAATAATACTAAGTTTGACCTCATCTGAGGCTTGGTACCCAATTTGAAAGCCTGGAATTTCCAGACTTTAATAGTCTTATTCTTGTGTTTAAATGCAGAGATGGACAAATCAACACAATGGGAAATCCTTATAGAAAAGAGGTAGATGTCAACCATTCAAACTCAGAACAATTTGAAATTATATTTGTGATCATGTTTTCCATGACATAGAAAGCAAGTACCACTGTTATACTAAGAAACTTCCCAAATGCCTTCACCCTCATGCTTCTCTCCAAAAGACAAAACAGAGGACAATGCAGGAAGGAACAGGTTGCTTGCTCTTTGCCCGAAGAGCCATTTGTGTATTCATTACAAGAAGCAGCAGCCAAAGATTTACAGAGCATTTACCCAGTTCCTGGGATCTACATGGGGATGTCTTAAGGGACATTGGAACAAGATCAGAATAAGTTCTCAGTGTGTTTGAACAGAGAGCCACCCTGCAATGGCCTCACACCTAAGCAAAAATATTAGCTACTGGCTCTGAGCCTGGGTATTGTTAAGGCAAGTACAACTGGCACGAGAAGTATTCACCAGAGCTAAGAGGCCCCTGCAGAAATTCCACATCTTATCTAATATCCATACATTTAAAATTATGTATAATTATCCATCAAAAAGTTAGAGAATACCCAACCAAAGCATCAGCATCATCATCAGCATCATCATCATCATCATCATCGCTGTCATCATCAACATCATTGTCATGATAAAAGTGCTTTTGTCCTTCTAATACCTTTGTCAAACAGCAACCCAACTAAGAAAGGCTGAGTGAATGGATATGGGCTGATGAATTCTCTACTTTCATTTCCCCCATTCCGAACAAGAACAAGGTGTTACACTGGTAAAGACCACTACTGTGCCTCTTCCCTGTCCACAAAGCAGACTGGGCATCATTATTTTGGAAACATGACATTTTTTACATTTGTTGGGTTTTGTTTCGCTGGTGTTGGTCCCTGTGTAAAGATTGTTCACATGCACCTGACTAACCACCTGTCAAATTAAAAGTCAAGTCCTCCCAGGATTTTGAAGATTTATCTTCTCCACCATGGTCTACTCAGCAGGGGTCATCTATTAGACTGAGCTAGGTGGCCACAGCAGATTTCATGATCTCCATTGCTCTTCCTCCCACTACATCTAAGAGTCAAGGCAGGTTCCTGGGAAGTCTGACGTTTCATTGAAGTAATTTGAGAAAATGGTATCATGTCTCTCTCATTGGGATGCAGAGCACCATAATAACGTCCGTCCATTAAGTCTAATAAGGTTTATTTGACTGTAACTGCTTTTCTTTGAAAGCAACAAGTCAGAAGCCTCCCCAGCTGTGCATCACACATTGTCCTCTTCAAGTTAATGGGTAATGGCAGAAATGTGCCTAATAATGGATTTTTACTTGGTATTAAAGAAATATAATCAAGTCAAAGCAGCTATAGTGCAATATTCATGTAAACTCTAGTGAGTACATTTGGTTTCTCAGTTATTCCTCCAAAGTGAACCAGTAATATTACGTATGTGTATGTTAAATGGCAACAATTCCTCAAACTAAGTGAAAACTCCTGTCATTTCAATAATTCACCAACCTACAAGCAGCTGACTTTTAAATTTATCTAATTTTTATTAATGATTATGATGATATATAAAATAGGTTCACACATACAAAATAGATCCATTTCACTCATCAGCATTTTACATATTTATAAAATATGAGAACCCATTTAAATGCATTTTCTGCTCTGCTTCGCTAGAGTACAAATTCTATTTTTGAAAAATTATATTTATTTATTGGTCCTTTCCTCTAGTCTCATAATTCTTTGACCAAAAATAAATTGTCCTCAATGATAAAACCTAAATATCCAGAATGTGAAAACTTGTGACAATGGAGAAATTATTGCATTTATTATATTTGCTACTAAATATAATTAAAAAAAATAATATGTACTATCACTGTGAATTCACAATATGCCAGGTGCTGTGCTAAGCACATTATGTCTGTTATCATGTCTTATCCATATAACATGCCTCTATGTAAGTACCATTAGTATCAGGCCTACCTAACAAGAATAACATGAGATGTAGTGAGCTAAAGTTAATATTCACAGGTACCCAGGTAGTAAATAGCACACATCTACCTGTGTGCTATTTACTTTTAAAAATTTAAAAGAAAAATTTCAGTCACAGTTCTCATTCTAGAGTCTGAATTTTTTTTTTTAAAGATTTACTTATTTATGCATACAAGAGCTGGGGTACAGGCCAGAGGTGTGGGCAGTGAGAGGATTCACCAGAGACAGAGTGGGGAGCAGAACAGGCAGATCAACAGAAGTACACTGCTGAGAGGAGCAGCGGGCACAGCAAGAGAGGTCTACTGTGCCATGTGGGTCCCCTCCCTGGCCAGCGGCAGGGATCAAACTCATGCTTCAGTGGCTGCAGTTTGCTCCATAGTGTGTTGCTTAACCCATTGCGCCACCAGGGAGGCCCTAGAGTCTGAACTCTTGGCCACCCAGCTTTGCTTGTGATAAACTAGTGATCCTTAACTCGTGGAGGCTATGGCTCATTCCAAGAATCTGTTGAAAATAGGGGACCTCTGCTCAGAAAAATTCACCCACTCCCACACACTTTCACGATACACACTGTGAGAGGATTTCTGAACTTT
The DNA here is from genome assembly GCA_019455555.1 of Galemys pyrenaicus. Taxonomy (NCBI): domain Eukaryota; kingdom Metazoa; phylum Chordata; class Mammalia; order Eulipotyphla; family Talpidae; genus Galemys; species Galemys pyrenaicus. Next base: position 2,750,165 of record JAGFMF010011861.1, read on the forward strand.
CTTGAAGACCATCAAGAGTGTCCTTGGGGTTATCACCCCAAATTATGGAATTCCACTTTAAATATCTCCAAATGTATCAATGTATGGTAACTTGTGATCTATGTAAGGACCCATGTTGTGAAAGGAAACCTCACATGAATGTGGAGAAAAAGCGACCCAGAGACCCAGACACCTGGATGCCCCACCAAGGAGCAGGGAGGGCAAGTAAGGAGGAGGGCAAAATGAGGGCTCTGTGAGGCTCTGCTGCTCACCAAAGAGAAATGAGGAAGGGTGGGTGTCCTATGTAGGGATACACCCTGGAAAAGACCTTAACAGAGATTAGAAATTAAAACAGGAACTGTGGTAGGTAGGACAGAAGCTTCTGGGCATAAAGTTGGACCAGAAGATAGTATGTCATCAAAATTTGTCGTAGCAAAAGTGTTGTGGTTTTGGCTCCCATGTCTGTCTTCTCACCACCTACTTATTCTTAACTCCAGACCATGCATCTCATTTCTCAAGAACGCCTATGTGGAACTATGAGCTCTTAACTTTTGCAAAGGCCAGTTTCTGCTTCCTCATTACTTCAGGTTTCCATGATGCCTATGGCTCTAACTTTACCTTGTGGCTTCTCTCTGATGTCTTCTCAGCTACAATTTCCACCCCTGGACTTAATGGACTGCACTGCCCCACATTAATAGTATTTCCCAGGCCAAGGCCTCGACTGCAGTTAATATTTTCTGCATGAGGTCAGCACAGTTTTTTCTGGCCTACAGTTTGGCTGTGCTTGTGACAGAAGCTACTCCACTCCAGTTAGCTGTAACTGGTGCCCAGGGTTGGGAACTCCTCTGTGGGACTGAGTGTGCCACTGCCTGACCTCCTTTCCTCATGAGAAGATGCAGGTCGGGAATTTCCCATAGGTATGTGCAGTGAGACTACATAGCACAGATGCTAGAGATGGACTGACTATGGGAGACTCCAGTGCAGCTTTCCACCATGACTTAGGTCCAGAGTTAGGACACTATTGGGTCCCTCACACCATTGGGTGTATGTTTACTCAGAGATTAAATAGTGAGAGGCGTCCTCACTATAATGAATAGCCAGGGACTAAGAAAACATCTGCATCTGAGGTCACTCAGGTGCCCCTCTCTGCTGCTTCACATCCGGGGTAACTGCACCAAGAGATTCTTGTATCAGGCTTCAGGACACGACCTTCTTCCCAGTATGTATCACTGGCTGCTCACGGAGCTCTTCAAGGAAGAAGTGACATAAAGACACATGCCGTAGAATAGAGTTATTGTGCTAGAACGTTAAACAGCATCTAATCTAGCCACAAACTACGGACGGGGGCTGAGTTTGAGAGGAGCTAAGTGCTAAGAGAGAAGCACCCGGAGAGTTGGTGCTGGGGCTGCTGAGTTCCAGCTACCTCTTCCTTTATCATACCTGTATTATCGACCACATTCACTCTTCATTCCCATCTTTTCTTCAGTGCTGCCGTTCTGTAACAAAATTGGAAAACAGAAACGCCTGTCAAACAACAGCACTCACTGTAAAGATCCAGTTCCGATCTGTGTATATCTATAAGGGTTCTCTAATCATACATAGACAAGTTAATGGAAATAATTCTCAAGTAGATGACTCCCACTGTCATTCTTAAACGTGTGAATTAAACCTCTATTTCTTCTTCTGAGAAATAACAATTTATTATACGCTCATTATTTATCTAACAAACATTCATCAGAATTTGCTATGTTCCAGGCTCTGGGTGTAAAATGATATTGAACGACTGACTTGATCCTTGGGGAGTCCTGACAATCTAGTAGGACAGCGTAAGAATACCCTGGGGGTTACGAGGAGAGGGCCACAGGCTCCTGGCTGGGCAGGGTCTGGGGGGAACACTTGCCACAGGGACATTTGAAACAAGAAGGCAGAGATGTAGGAGGAGTCAGGGAAAGGGCCAGGCAGGCAGAGAGGGAGAGCCCTGTGCATTCTGGAAGACACTCAGAGTGTCTGGAACACAGAACAAGGGGTAGATAGGGGAGGGGTGGCAAGTAAGTAAACAGGGACATGTTAACAAAGAACTTCACCTGCCGCCCTGTTGACAGGCGTCATATGGATATATCGAAAAATTATTCTGAAGGGGGTCTGGAGAATGCCCACCGGGAACTTGGCTCTAGAAGCTTGAGCATAAGTAAGGCTCAGGTTAGTAATCTAGACGGTGTTGATGATGTCTTAACCTTTGGCAGTGCCAATGGCACCAGAGAGAAGTGGAAATATTCTGGAGATCTAACGTATGCTTTAAAGGACTTGACAAGGGATCGTATACTGTGCAAGGGATGTGAGAGAGAGAGTGGAGTGGAGTGGAGAAGCAGCCACGTTCCCAGCCTGAGTTCAGGGGACAATTAGTTCAGGAGACATTAGTAGGTTTGCTTTGGTGCATTTGAGTGCAGTTCTGCAAAACAGTCAAGTAGGAAACAGGAAACTCCTGTAGTAAACTGGACAACATGCAGAATTCTGCACAGATTGACTGGGAATAGCACCATCAGCACACAAAGGCGTATGGTTCTCAGAAGAGAAAGTTTGGCTGTCCGAGTCCCCAGGGAGCTTTTCCAGGTACAGACCTATCCCCTTGAACTTCACGAGGCTTTTCGCCTCACCCCAAACCCCACTCAACTCCAGTTCTGAGCATGTCGGCCATGAGTAGAGTGATTGTGACCAGCCCTGTCTGAAGTGAAGGAGAGAGAAGCACCCTAAGGAAAGTTGACACCCAGGGGAGGGACTAAGTAAAAAGAGTGGTGATGGGGGCATCTCTGGTGGCACAGTGGGTTAAGCAACGCACTATGAAGCAAACCACAGCCACTGCAGCATGAGTTCGATCCCTGCCACCGGCCAGGGAGGTGACCCACATGGTGTAGCAGACCTCTTCTGCCTCGTCCACCTGCTACTCTCCTCAGCAGTGTGTTTCAGTTAATCTACCTGTCTGTTCCCCACTCTGTCTTGGGTGGATCTTCTCAGCCCTCACACCTCTGGCCTGTACCCCAGTTCTTGTAGGCATATATAAATAAATCTTTTAAAAAAAAAGAGTGGTGATGGATGTGGATGCTGATGAGTGTCCAGGGAGATGAGAAGAAAACATTTCACACAAAGTATCAGAGATACAGAAGAGGTGGGCAGGCCAAAAAGAAAGCAAGGGTCAAATGCATAGAGAGCGGATATGAAATAGACCCAAAGGTATGAACACTCTGGTCACTGCTCCCCGTGGATGTGAGAAAGACCAAAAAGGTGTCGGATGTGGAGGTGTTTTCTAAAGCATCAAACTTATACAACACGAGCAGTTATTGTTATAACTTAAGACGCACCTTAGTTCCCTTCCACTCTAGGAGATGCTCCAAGAACCCTCCAGGTCACCCTCCACGGTCCCCACCACACCAGTGCCCACCCCAGGGCAGGGGCTGAGTCAGAGGCCCTGCCTGACCTACAGGAAGCAGGAACTACCTGCTCCCAGAATGAATGGGTTAGAATGATGTGACCACATTCCACAATAAGCCAGACAATAATCCAGATTCAGAGAAAATATCCAGACTCAGATTTTCTCTTTCTTACAGAAAATCAAATACACTTACTTCTTTTTCTTGGCATCTCCTTGTTTGTGTTTTACTTTATAACCTTGGAATTTAGGCAAAACTAATCCACCCATTATTGTTACTGAAAAATATATACTTAAAAAGTATTTCCTCTAGAAAGAAAACAAGAGAACATAGAAATGATCTCCTCCTCCTTTCGATGAGCACCTGTATCTCTCCGGAGTACATGTTTCCTGTCTAACGTCCTGCACGCTCAGATCCAAATCAATCTGAACTAATTTTGCTTGTAAAACGATTTGAGAGCCCACCTTAAGTGCTTTTCTAAATTCCAAACATTTAACATCTGGCTGGCTGGACTCAATTCCTAGTCTTGTAAGTCTACTTAAATGCACCAATTTGACTTGTCATAATTTATCATTTCAAAATCCGTATTTTTTATTGCCCTTGATTACACTATCACAGGTGTTCCCTACTGGCAATGTTTCCCTCCACGTTCCTTATATTCTCTCGTGAAATCATGTATCTAATTTACCAAGGGGTCATTTCTACTCTTTTTCCAGCTTTTGTAAACTTCTTCCTAAATCTCCTCCTAGCTCAACTGTGTGCCTTTAAGGATGATAAACTCAGGAAGTTTATCTTCCAGGCTTGCAGATTTTCAGGGCATTTACATTTCAGAGACCTATTTTTATGAGCAGATATTTTTATATGGTGTTTCTACTAATCATCTATTCTTTATTCTCAGGTGCTTATTCAGTTTTGCCAAGGCTGAGATGAGCATTTCTTACTTAGAGCACGCACCCTTCCCCCATCACACTCCTTATGTACATATTCCCTTCTCCTGCTAACTACTGGCCTTCCTCTTCCTCCTTTCAGACTCACCAGGGAGCAGAGAAGAGAGCAACCCCACCCTGCAACCTTTGGTCAGAACCATTATTGCTTTCAGCCTCACTTCAGCTACCACCCCTTTCAATCTCAGGGCTGGATAATAGTTGATAGGGAAGCAGAGGGGAGCCAGCAGTTGCCTAGCAAGTCATAGTAACAGCAACAGGCTTAAGAGACGCTCATGGGTGTCTGTGTCCACTCCACAACCCACAAAAATGGAGTAGTTTCTGCGGGCACGGAGCTCAACACAGAAAAAAGATAAACACAGCGGAGTGGCCCATGCTTTGCCCAGATGAGGCACTACAACCCAGCCCAGGATTTGTTAAATATCAGAAACTCAAGGCATCCACGTAGACAGCTACTCAGCAAGTGTCAGGAGCAGGCAACCTAGGACCTGCCCTTCTCCAAGCGATGAGTTTATATCCAGGAATTCCAGACTCATTTCTGTCAGAGCCACACTCACCAGAGAGGAGCTGACTCACCCAGGGTTTGGGTCAAGAATTTCCAGGCCCACTAGCTAACAGTCAGGAGCAAATGGAGCGATCCCAAGTATATTCCTTTTGCATCTTAAAATATCAGCTGTTGGGGCCTCCCTGGTGGCGCAGTGGGTTAAGCAATGCACTATGAGGCAAACCTCAGCCACTGCAGCACGAGTTCGATCCCTGCCTCCACCAGGGAGGGGACCCACATGGTGCCGCAGACCTCTCCTGCTGTGCCCGCTGCTCCCCTCAGCAGTGTACTTCCGTTGATCTGCCTGTTCTGCTCCCTGCTCTCTGTGGTGAATCCTCTCACCCCCCCACACACCTCTGGCCTGTACCCCAGTGCTTGTATGCATAAATAAATAAATCTTTAAAAAAAAAATATCAGCTGTTACTTAAAGAAAATATTTGTCACTTACATGCCCACCTCTCTGCCAAAGGGTGTCGGTCCTCCAAACAGATACACCTTTCTAGTAAACCTCTTGCACGCCTTTGCCCTTGATCCACAGACAAAATTTTAAAAAGCTTTATTTCTTCTAACTTTTGGGAAGACAAAAGAAAGAGTTTGGAAAAGCATCAGAATTCTGGCACACAAATAAGATACATACCATCCTTAAGTCACATTTCAGTTATTTTTTTTTTTAAAGATTTATTTATTTATGCATACAAGCACTGGGGTACAGGCCAGAGGTGTGGGGGGGTGAGAGGATTCACCACAGAGAGCGGG
>JAGFMF010011861.1:2755862-2850895 GCA_019455555.1 Galemys pyrenaicus
AGGCAGATCAACAGAAGTACACTGCTGAGGGGAGCAGCGGGCACAGCAGGAGAGGTCTGCCACGCCATGTGGGTCCCCCCCCTGGCCGGAGGCAGGGATTGAACTCGTGCTGCAGTGGCTGCGATCTGCTTCTTAGTGCGCTGCTTAACCCACTGCGCCACCAGGGGAGGCCCTCAGTTATTTTTAAAGTAGAGAAAATTGGGCCTCCCTGGTGGTGTTACAGGGCAACCTTAATCCTTTCCCCCTAACAGTGGCACAGTGGGTTGAGCAACCCACTATGAAGCAAACCGCAGCCACTGCAGCACGAGTTCGATCCCTGCCGCCGGCCAGGGAGGGGACCCACATGGCACAGCAGACCTCTCCTGCCTGGCCCGCTGCTGCCCTCAGCAGTGTGTCTCAGTCAGTCTGCCTGTTCTGCTCCCCACTCTGTCTCTGGTGAATCCTCTCACCTCCCACGACCCTGGCCTGTAACCCAGCTCTCGTATGTATAAATAAATAAATCTTAAAAAAAATAAAATAAAATAAAGTGGAGAAAATTGTCTCCCTCATTTAGGGTTGTTGAGAAGACTGAACACATATCTATTACAGTGCATAAAGCATCTTACCTTGAACGAGCTCAATAAACACCAGCTATCAGTATGTATGTACGATACATATGTACATGTGTTCCCTTTCTGTAAGATGCATTGCTCTGCTAGAAAGAACACTGGCAAGATGACCCCAACTTCAGATCAACAGCTGTGTTTACAAGAACCCACATTTCTCCACATCATGAAAAAGGTCTTTAGCATGTGTAATAACCACAGTCCCAGAGTGTTGCGTAGGTATCCCTTTGGTTGGAATCCTGGATCCATCTGCCTCTCTGGGTGCTTTGCTTTCTTGAGATCTTCTGCTGACCCTAGGTTCCCTTCCCTCTCCTATGGCTGGCACTCAAAGGTCCATAATGGGTAAACAATTTATTTGCACTCGAATCTTATCAGAAGACATTCTTCCAACCTAAGGGAAACTACCCATCTGGCAGAGACACCCAGACTGTGGAAAATTACTGATCCACACTGAACTATGTAAAAATCCATTCGTAAAAATCCTAAGAAGAGCAAACACTTCCCCTGGCAAATTCTCCAGCAGGGTCCTTGGCTGGCAGGAGCAACCACCCTCAGTAGGCACCAACCAAAAGCCCAGAACTGAGCGGTGACAAATCTGGAATCCTCTGGCAGACGCCAGTCCAAGGCCTAGCACACAAAGGGGGCCCTTCTTACTAACTGAGCGCTGAATCTGAACACACTGAGAATTAGTTTTGGCTGTAAGGGGAAAGCCAATGTGGAAAATATAATCTGATGGACTGGATTTGGAATGAAAGACACAATACAGCCTAAGCTGCCTAACCTAAGCTCTCACAAGGCAGGAGTTTAAATAAACACTTTTTGGTAGCTGACACTGGGATACAGTACGATACTGCAGCAAAGTTCAAGAGCAGTGAGGGGTTTGGACATAGAAGATTCACTCCAATTTCGACACTACGAATCACCAGAATCTAAAGAGAGAGGAAAAGGTGTATCCGTCAGCATTTACCTTGCCTTGCCTGGGCTGAAACTCCTAGCGCCTGCGGGCACTCTCTCACAAAGATGAATAAGACAAGTCCTGGCCCTTGAGGAGTTTGTACCTGGTTAGGGAGGCTGGCAGGTAACTAAAATACAAATCTGAGGATGGAAAATGCCCAATGCTGAATTAAAGCAAAGAGTAGCAGCAACAGATAGCTCTAATCTCCAGGGTAGAGCAAGGTTCAACCTGGAAGAGGGTTCATCCCATACCTAGGTCCTGGTGAGACAACAGGATTTGGAGAGGAAAACTCTCCAGAGAGAGGAGAAGCACATATGGGCAGCTCAGAGGAGGAAGGACAGGGTGTGACAAGGAACTGTGCTCAACCGGCCAGTGACAGCAGCTAGGCTGAATGGGGGCAAAGATTGGGAATGCCTTGGCTAACCAGAAAGATTGGCCAGGAATCACTGGGCCTTTTGAACTTTTAAAAGAAAAGGCTGTGCTATGAACTTGAATCAGAGTGAGAGTTGAAACATGTATTTTTGTCTATGTTGAGTTTTTTCTCTTTTCTACTATTTGAAAAGGTGATCACATGTACATGTAACAACTTAGCCATTATTGTATTCAGCCAGTGCTTATTCCAGAATACATATTTGCGTTCCACAGCAGTGATTTTCTACTGTAGGGGATTCCTCCACAGCTTTTGGACTCATTCCACTAGGCTTAAAGGTCAAGGATGGCACAGCCCTGCCCAGGGGCACCCAGACAACCCTCCAGTCCAAGGCATCATGTGCCCTTTGCTGTAGCCAGCTCACTGAGTGATAAGCCAGAAAAGTTGATGTGCTAGAAACAAAAAAACCTTTTGTTTTTTGTAGGGCCTTATCAGATCACATCAGCTTTTATCTTAGAGATTTTATCTCATGAGCTATGACACACTAAAGGTTAACCTTAAATGCAAAAGGGTCATATTCTCACTGCAAGTGTACAAGTCCTTACAAATATTTATGATTTTCTTTCTGTTTTGTTTTTGTTTGGTTTACTGGGTTTCCTCAGTATATTCTGGATGCAAACAGAATTTATGGAATGATTCTAGGTCTAGGGGATGTTATTAACTACTTAGTATATATATATTCACAATGTTTCACACTTATTGCTAAAATGAAACTATATTGATGACAGTTTAAACATGCAATATCCAGCAAAGACAAACCATGATTATTTATGAAAGGATCTACCAAGAAGTTATTTATTTCTTTGGGCAATTTCCACTTTGCTTGTGATTTAAGTCCTAAGGGTATACTCATCTTCTTAGTCACACAAAGTTTATGGAGCTGTTTCTTATTATGTTTTTGATAGTACAACACACTGAATCTGACTCCCATCTTACTTTTCCTAACTATTTATAAGCTTTCCTCATAAGAGAGGCAATGCATGGAGTGTTGATACAGTTATAGAATGTTCTCTAATGCTGAAGATCTCCTTCTGGACCAGATATTGAATGCCAAGATTAGAAGAATAAGAAGAAGAATTTGTATTTATTACCTGGGAAAGTTCTTGACTAGAGATATCAGGCATGTTTTTCACCTGATGAAGAGGGAAAAAAAAAAAATGGGTTCTTAGTGGGACATTTGCATTTCCCTAGTCCTTCAAATTCAGTTCAGCCTCTTGAGTGCAGACGTCATTATATACATCCCAGACATCAAATTAATAAAGAAGTAATTGACTACAAGACAGGTCATTGACTGGAAACTCACTTCTCTGGTGGTGATGGCAAAGTTCTGGCACAGCATTTCAGTGAAGGAGAAACAGACTATCAGTTATTTCTCTAGCACATTTTCAAGGTAGAATGGTATAGCTTATCTCCCAATTCTTTTTTTTTTTTAATTTTATTTATTTATGCATACAAGCACTGCAGTACAGGCCAGAGGTGCGGGGAAGTGAGAGAGTCCACCAGACAGAGCAGGGGGCAGAACAGGCAGATGGACTGAAACACACTGTGAGGGGAGCAGAGGGCCAGGCAGGAGAGGTCTGCCTGAGCCATGTGGGTCCCCTCCCCAGCTGGCAGCAGGGATCGAACTCAGTGCTGAGTGGCTGCGGTTTGCTTCATTGTGCATTGCTTAACCCACTGCGCCACCAGGGAGGGCCTTTATCTCCCAATTCTTAAACCAACAGATTTTATAGGGCCATCCTACATCAATACTGAAAGGGATCAACTCCAAGACATGTTCTTTTCAGCCATGTTAGCCAGGTTTGATGAGTATCTTGAGATCAACATAGTGGTCACAAGAGTACATCTCCTACCAGACCACACATGGGGAACTGACACCTCCATGAGGCACGGCAAACTCTGCCCATACTGCATAAAGCCCTAGTGGACAAATAATCCTGTCACATAAAGACTTTATACCTGGGGCCTACCTGGTGGTGCAATGGGTTAAGCAATGCACTATGAAGCAAACCTCAGCCACTGCAGCACAAGTTCGATCCCTGCCGCTGGCCAGGGAGCTGACCCACATGGCACAGCAGACCTCTCCTGCCTCGCCTGCTGCTCCCTTCAGCAGTGTATTTCAGTCCATCTGCCTGTTCTTCTCCCAAATCTGTCTCTGGTGAATCATGTTGCCCCCCCCCTCATACCTTTGGCCCCAGTTCTTGTATGCATAAATAAATAAATCTTTTTTAAAAACAAACAAACAAAAACTTTATGTCCAAGAAAGCAAAATGGGGAAGGAGGGGACAACTAGAAAACAGAAATAGAAACTAACATTTTTTTAGTATATTCCATGTAAATATTTGGCACTTTCTCCATTATAGCAACCCCTCCCCCCCCAAAAAAAAAACTGTCAAGTGGCATTTTTCCTCACTTTTTACAGAAGAGGAAAGTAAGTCTCAAAGAAGTAGACTAAGTAAGCCAAAGTTACACAACTAATATAAATCATTTCAGGTTCCAAATCTAAGATTCGCCTATTTGTGGTTCTCCAAGGAACTACATGGCTAAATCTTTTTCTTTTTTTTTTTCAATGGCTGAATCTTAACCTGCTGTAATTAATTCAGTATTAAATGTATATTCTAAAAACATGGAAGTGGGTGGTAGAGACATGAAGCTAGGTAGTCCCCCCAGTTTTTCATATTACAGATAAGAGTAGTATTCTAGATTATTAAAGAAAAAGTACATATCAAAAGTCATTTATATTTGGTGTTAGAATGTATTACATAATCCTATTTTTCAAATGCACCAGAAGTAGACTGATCTTCCCTAATATGTTCTGGTTATACTATTACTGAAATTAGGCTGTGAGTGCTGAGCATGTAGTAATTCATGAAAAGATAGCCAAGAGCTTTCATAGAGAATCAGTAAAGGAATAAAGGCTTTGCCACAGATTCCTATGGAAAGGAAAATGTGTAGAGGTAGGGGGTTTAGAAGAGGGATGGTGGGGAAGGTGGGGTAGGGAAAAGACAAAACAATTCAAGATAAAATTTTTACACTAATAGCCTATAAAAGTTTTACACTTATAGCCTATATATATTCTCCAAATACACAAGCAAATCCCCTGGAGACTTTAGAAAATCATACATGCATGTATGTGCTTGTAGTCATTTGAATTCCGAAGACTTGTCTCAATCCCATCCAAGGATATGACCTATTTCCAAAGGTACAGTTGACATTAAATCTCATAAGGTAGGCAAGCAGAATTGGAGTGATGTATGCTAATACTCACCAGTATCATGGAAGTCTAGAGAGAGGAAAAAAAAACATTTTGCACTCACTAATTTTATGCTATCGAAAAAGAGACCCCCCTTTACAGGTTGGGCAGGTCACTGACTTTCTAAGGAAATCTTGTGGCCTCTGAGCATGACCGTGGCATGAGAAACCATAGTAGTGACCATCAAGTACATGTGGAAATAAACAGTTTTCTAACCCCCATTTTCCTGGAACTGTAAATACCCTATCAGATGTGCATCTACCTAAAATAGTCACTGCATTAGACAGTGTCAGTTAATACCCAGCACTGTTCCAAGTATTTGCTTAAAGTCAGTTGTTTGAGGGGCCTCCCTGGTGGCTCAAGGGATTAAGATGCAGCACTATGGCGTTATCAGCAGCCACTGCAACATGAGTTCGATCCCCAGTCAGGGAGGTGACCCACATGGCACAGCAGACCTCTACTCTCTCACCTGCTATACCCCTCAGCAGTGTATGTCAGTAGATCTGCCTGTTCTGCTCCCTACTCTGTCTCTGCTGAATCTTCTCACCTGCACCTCTGGCCTGCACCCCAGCTCTTGTATGCATAAATAAATAAATCTTTAAAAAAAATAAATAAAATCAATTGTTTGAAATCTCCAACACTTTTACCAGAGAGTAAATAACAACCAAAAAAAATGTCTTACATAAATCTATAAAAGAATACTGAGAATAAGTCAAGACAATGAGCTTTGTAAATATTCTTTTAATCTTAGGCATCTTTTCTGTAAAATGGGTGTAATAATGCTCTCTGCCCACCTCACAAATGAATTCAAAGGAAAAATAAGAAAATGTGTTCATGAGCCAATACAAGCCGTTTTAACATTACTCAACTCAAAAGATTGTTGTAGTATGAAATCATTCCCAAATAATTCACTCGTTATGTTAGTAATGAAAAAAACTAAAGAATAAGAAATTGGAACAAGAAAAAATATTTGGAGGTATTCTGAATACTGAGCTAGAAAAAAATGTAAATGAGGAAGATAAAATAAATGAGAGTTTTTCATTTCTTGGCTCTACCAGTTTCTAACATGCTGTGTAATTTACTTATAATTTTTATTGAATAGCCACTGTATTCCCTGCTAAATTGTACACTCCCCGAAGGGAGGGAAGTTAGGAGATTTGCTCAGTGATCAACCTCAAGCATGTAGCACAGTACTAGGCCCATAAAAGTATGAATTCATAATGTGATCATGGCACAAAACACCCTGGAGGCCGTCAAGAAAAGCCATTGGAATGAATTTCTTTCAATCATTTCCCTAAGAAGCATTCCTTAGGAAAACCAGCTGACTGCTTTCTTTAGCCAGAGCTTTGTGATGATGGAGGATTTGAGAATCGCTCTGGACTTGGGCTGATCTTCAAGAGCTGGGATTCAGAAATGGCACCACGCCATGCTTCCTGGTGACTCTGGGGTAAGAGCTCTTTGGTCACCCTTGTTCATTCCATCTGCTCCTCCTCCCACTCAGGCAGTGCCTGCCAACTGGGCACTGGCAGCACCCTTTCTTTGCTCCCTGCACCAGAACTACGACACAGGTCTTCCTGCTTCTTCCCCTGTGCCTGTTACTGCATTTTCCTGCGCAGGCTCACACCCATTTTCCTAGAACTGCTGTCTTTTATCAACAGACACTGAGCTGGGGAGCGGGGAGCAGGCTGTGATCCACAGCCCTCCAGACTTCTTAGCAGAGGGTTGGAAGAGTCAAGAGTCACATAGGAACAAATGCCCATTCCGGGGAGCTGGTGCTTCTGGAATCCAGCTCCCCAGGCTTTTGTGCTCCAAAATTCTTACTTCTAAATGTTTGTGAAGTAACTCGTACCATTTTAGAGCATGAGAGACTTAGAAATCAAATCAATGTGCTCATTTTAGGAATGAGGAAACAGAAGTCAGTTAAGAGAAGAGTAATCGACTTGCTTAAGGTCACACAACCAGCAAGTAGGAGGCAGAGTGACCTTTCCCAGTGGAAGCACTCCTTTTCCTGCGGTGCCAGGAACAGCTGAGCAAAGGCAGACCTAGGGTTTTCTGAGAGTAAATACCAGCACTGCCACCACAGCAGGAGTGCAAGTTCCCATCCATTTGTAGGAATGTATCAGACTTTCATAATTTTTGAAATCTTGTATCAAGAGAAATTTCAAATAGTAGTAGTCATTTGAGATTTAAGAAAAAACAACCCCCTTTTTAAAATTTATTTATTTATTTATTTATTTAAAGATTTATTTATTCATGCATACAAGAGCTGGGGTACAGGCCAGAGGTGTGGGCAGTGAGAGGATCCACCAGAGACAGAGTGGGGAGCAGAACAGGCAGATCAACTGAAATACACTGCTGAGGGGAGCAGCGGGCAAGGCAGAAGAGGTCTGCCTTGCCATGTGGGTCCCCTCCCTAGCTGGCAGCAGGGATCGAACTCGTGCTGTAGTGGCTGTGGTTTGCTTCATAGTGTATTGCTCAACCCACTGGGCCACCAGGGAGGCCCATCAACCCCCTTTTATTCAAAAATAAAAGGGACAGTTGCTTTAAAGAATCTGTTCTCCTTAACATATGTGAACTATAGTTTCCATTCACACACTTTGTTGCTGTCTTCTCAATGCACAATGTGGTTTTGTAAGGTGTGACTGATCTCAAAACTTCTTGATCCAATTATTACAACAAATGACCATCTATTTCAGAAGTTGTGACAAAGTTTCCCAAATTTCTCACTGTTACATGGGGGGAGGAGAGTATAGATAAAATAAAGGGAGCAGATAATTTCAGCTCCAAACAGTATACTTGTAAAACTAGGTTAGTGTGACTGAAGGGAGTAGGAGTTGCTTCTAAAGTCTGAAGTGGCAAAGCGAAGCAGTAGAGAAAAATAGCATTCAGACCATAATATTCTAAAACAGAAAAGAGCCATGAAGATGTATTATCTTGTCCAATTATTTCAACCCATGAATAAGAAAACAAAAGCCCAGAGCAGGGACTGACTCACCCAAGGTCAGTGAGGTTTGCTGCTTCACAGTTGGGTTCCCATTTTATCAGACTTTTCACACTGGGTAGTAAAATAGAGGTATAATAGGGTAAGGCCAGAGAGGAACATGGAATTTTCAGGAAATGTCATGAGTTCCACCTAACCAATAGGAAAGCTCTCAAAGCTTTTATTCTTTTGTCAACTCTTTCTTAGTTCCAGCAATGGATAGTAAGTGGATCTTTCAGAATTAGAGACAAAAAGCATAAGCAAAGGCTGGATAAGCAAAGGAACAAATTTATTTCCAGGAATGAAGACAAGTGACTTCCCCTGGATGGAGAAAGATCATCCATGGGAGAGATTAAGAGCTTGTCACTCCATAGCAGAGTACTGAAATATGTTCCTGAGCCCCTTGCACATAAGTCAGAATTCTAAACCCTCAGACTTTGTCTGAGGTATTTTGTCATCACTGGGGGAGGGGCTACTAGTAGTATTTAGAGCATAAGGGGTAAGGATGCTTCAAAGTAACCTTCACTGCACAGGTCAGTCCTCCACCCAACAAAAGGACCTGGCCCCAAGAGTCGATAACACCAAAGCTGAGAAATCTTGCTCTAATGAATAGCTGTCAGTCCGTGCGCTATTCATATTCAGTTTAACATCATCACATGCTTCCTTCCAAACCCAAGTCACATGCCAATTGTAAGGACCCCCCCCTCTTTCTCTTCAGATCATTAGATTTTAACACCCCTTCACCCCAAAAGACATAAGAAGTCCAGATGAACAAGAGGTAAGCAGAACAGGAAGTGAGAATTTCAATAAAAATACTTAGTGCTGAAAATATATTCGTAGGAGAGACTATTTTCCATGGACTTATATTTTTCTTGTTCTTTGTTGTCGTTCCACCATCCTTGGTAAATTTGTTTTCATTTTAAGTGTTACAAGCAGTTATTATGTATTCCAGGCAGGGCTCCCGAGCTGTGACAATTTAAATGAGGGAGACTTACAGTAGGGAAAAAATGATAAAAGTATAAATGGTTTGTTGAAACACTGAAGAAAATCTTACTTCCGAGAGCAAGATGTTTTTCATGTAGTCTTAATATTAATCCAAAATAAAAATGAAAACATCCTTCACTTGAAAAGGTAAGATTTGGCAGGAGTAAGAGATAAGAGGTCAAAAGATATGTCCCTTCCACATTTAGACATCCACAAGTCCTAAAAAGACATTGAAATAAGTAATTTATAAAGATCTACAAGTAATTTTTTTTCAATATTTTATTTATGTATTTAAGAACTGGGGTACAGGCCAGAGGTGTGGGAGGGATGAGAGGATTCACCAGAGACAGAGTGGGGAGCAGAACAGGAAGATAGACTGAAATTCACTGCTGAGGGGAGCAGCAGGCAAGGCAGGAGAGGTCTGCTGCACCATGTGGGTCCCCTCCCTGGCCAGGGATCAAACTCACACTGCAGTGGCTGAGGAAGCCCCACAGTGCATTGCTCAACCCCTTGTGCCACCAGGGAGGCCCTACAAGTAATTTTTTTATGGATTAAATCTTTTACACACTCAAGTGTAAAGGAATGGAAGAAAGGAATGGAAGAGTTCACAAAGGCTGCATTTACAAACAGAAGGGACCTGAAAATATTTCCCAGAAACTTGGGCAAATGATGTTTTTATGTTATGTTTTTATTTTACTTTACTCTAAAATGATAATAATAATGATAATGGTAATGCTTGCAGACCTCATTAAGTTGCTGTGAAGTGCCAAGGTATGTAAATATAAATGCTTCCCACTATTTCCCACACATAACAGCTCTCGTAGACTCACCAAGACCAGGAGCAGCCACAACCACCAAACATCACCACAATCAGATCCAGAGAGGATAGGGAAAGTTTGTGATGGGTTACTTATTATACACTTTCAAATTCCCTTTTATAAAATTCCCCCAGAAGTTTATGTGTATAGTGAGAAATTTTTAGAGTAAGGTGAGTAGGACCCAAATAAATAACTTTGCAGAAAAATAAAGTCCTCACTAGGTATCATGCCCAAGAAAACAAAACATTGACTAGTCGACTACCAAAGAGAAAACTTGCTTTCTTGACACTTCTGAAACTGGTAAATGAGTGAAAGAGCAAGACATGCTTTTTACCGAAGGGGCCAGCCAGTGGAATGTATTTACTTTGTAAAATAACTCAAATCTTATTGACTGTGTCACATCACTAACACAAAGAGGGAAGATGTCTTTGGTTTCAAGAGGGCATGATACAAGCAGAAAATTAAGGGAAAGCAAAAAAAAAAAAAAAAAAAGTAGCACTAGACAATGAAATAACATATCCAGCAAGGGGAATAAAGGTTTCTAAAAACATTTGGAAGTTGTTATTTTGTGTATGTGTTTTTGGTATGTTTAATGCAGAATTTTATGAGGCAACAAAATGGTGGAATGAAGAAAACTAGAGAATGTAATTTATTTAGGCTCTCAAGGGCTTTTGATGAAGTTCTCCATAAGATAGTATTAAGGAGACTTGTCAACCATTAGGCAAGAGGTAAAGGGCTGTCAATCTTGGGTTAAAAGTGAGTTAAGAGATAGGAGAGAGAAAAGAATAAATGACCAGCTCTCAGTATGGAAAGGAGCTAATAGTGGGTGTCAGCAATGACTAGTGTCCTCCAGGATATTTATTAACACTCTTGAAAACAGACTAAATAATGAGGTGCTTAAATTTGCTGACTAAACAAAACTATTTTGGTCCCTAAATCTATACAGATGGATGTGAGAAACACAGAATCCAAACTCAGTAATTGGGCACAACAGTGGCAGATGAAGCTCAGAGCAGACAAGTGCAAAGTAATGTATGTTGGAAGCAGCAATTTAAATTACTCATCCACTTGGGTGAGTTCTGAATTAGTTCTAAACTTACAAGAAAAAGATTTAGGCTCATGGAAGACATTCTAATGAAGATGTATGCATGATGCTCAGCAGAGTTTTAAAAAAAGAAAGAAAGCAAATACACTGTTAAATTGCAGTAAGGATGAAAGCGAATGTATTCCAGAGCCATTATAGAAATCAATGGCACACACTTGTTTCACATTCAGTTAAAATCACCTTATTTCCAAAGAAAGATGGTAAAAATAGAAACACCTGATAACAACCAGGAAACTCATTAGAAGCAGTGAGAAAAGACAGGCAAAATTTCATAAAGCAAGTTTTTGAAGTCCACAATTAGTTAATAATTTGAATGAAAGCAAAATGAACATAAGTGGCATACGGATTTTTCCATAAAGGTAAAAAACTGTATTCATATTTTTGCAAGTTAGTTGTTGGTAAACTTGAAACTGTCTATAAGTGTCACCAAAACTTTTTCTTCTGCTATGAGACATTCTAAGCTGATAGCAGCCTCACTTCCACTTTACCAGACCCTGTCTTCCTAACTAGCAGCCGCCATTTTTCATTTCTTCTAAAATAGAACTAAGACAACGGCGGTATTTAAAAGTTTTCTAAGTGTTATTTCAAATGTAATTACAAGTTGTTTAATTTCTCCCAAGACCAGAAAGATACACAAAGCTCCTGTGCTGACATTATATATCAACACCAATAAAACAAAGACAAGGGCCAGATAGACCCTCCAGGGAAGTCATTGCATCTACCTGACTCTGAGATCCAAGAATCACATTTCATTGCTTATTCTCCTTTTTCCCTTTCCCCCAGAAAGCATTTTACCCACTGGGAGCAGTAAATCTACCCACTTCTCTTCCTTGCCAGTCTTTCCAATGCTTACTTGGCATTGGTGCTGTGGTTACCAGGAGGTAACCAATCCCCAGGCTTCAGAGACTGAGCATCTGGTGATGATAGTGAGGTAAAAAATGCTCTTCCACAATACCCAAGTACTCCACAATGGACCCGGTGCTTGTTGACAAATGTCATCCTCATAGTCTAGCTAAGGATTTCACAATTGTAGGCAACAGGGGTTAGAAGTGTGTGATTATGGATTAATCTCTTCTTCCAGCATTTAGACCTCACCAGAAGATTAGAGCTGAGCTCTTGTTGACTTGGCTTTTCTTAGCCTGTATTTACTATATTGAGGCAATTGGTATGATAGAGAACTTCAGGAGTACTTTTCCCTGTCTGTTTTTCTTCCTGAAATCTAATCCCTGAGCACTGTGGTAAACAAAAATAAACTAAGAATGACTAGCAATAAAACATGAGCAAGAACAAACCAAATATTAATATAAAATAGCATTAATAGAAGCTAAAAATTGAATCTCATCATGGAGGACTCACAGCATAGCATGTTTTTTTAATCTTGCAAATGGAGTACAAGAATTCAGTAAGGGATCAGCTTACCCTTAAGAAATGATATATTTTTTTCAGACAGGCATTTGAATGCTTAATGAAACATTTCAAGAGACATAGATATTTTCCTCTTCAAATATGTAGATTCTTTCTAAAAGAGGGCATTAGGTAACATTTTCACAGCAATTCTGCAATATATGAAAGACAGAATATTTGGCTGACTTTTGGTATAATGCAAGAGCAATATAACAAATGGAAAGTTACTGGCACAGGTCAATGTTTACATAAGTATCTTCACCTCCATACTCTGCACAAAAACATCTTACTGACTTCTTTTCAAATGAGTAAAAACTGCATACAGCTGTTGGACAAGATCCAAGACACGCCCACCCCCCCCACCCCAGATGCCTGAAACTGCAGATAATACCAAACCCTATGTATGTTATCTCTTTCTTACACATGCATATCTTTGATAGTTTAATTTACAAATTAGGTACGGTAAATTTTTCAACACCTAACAATAAAATGGAACAACTACAATACATTGAAAAATAAAAATTATGTGAATGTGCTTGCTCTCTTTCAAAATATTGTATTATTTGTAATATTCCCAGGTCACAGTTGATCCCAGGTAACAGCTAGGAGGAAAAGTGACACCCCAGATAAGGGGGACTACCGTGGTTTGCTATTTTTAGGTTACATCTACTCAACATCTTCCTTCTACCAATGATGACTTTCGGATACCAGTCTGGGTGACCCCACTCCAGACGGCCCCCTCCCCCAGTCTCTGCAAAGGCCGGAGATTAAAGCGTCTTTTGTGAAAAACACCACCCCCACTGTTATCCTAACTGTTAGGCATATACATAAATGGAGAGAGGGAGATACTTAATCAGTCTCCTAGGCATTGGTTATCTAAAAGAGCAATTAAAACTCCTCCGTGGTAAACAACTCATTCAGGTAGATGAACATTATTATTAAGATAGTAACTCTCCAGAATATAGCCCCTTCCCAAAAAAGGAGTTCCTGAATAGTCAAAATAGATGTAAAAAATCCCAGCTCTTTCCAGTTAGATGATAGCCTCATATTGTCACTCAAAAGCAGCTTTTCAAGTTAATTAATGTGTCAGTTGCATAAGAATAGTCTTTTCTTAGGTTTAAGTTAGACTTGTTGAAGTCTATCAATTAAACCTTAATTCATGTTAATGATTTTTTTCAGACCTTATATATGTGTGTGCATGTTGTTTTTGCCTTTAGTATAAAATGTTCAAAATATCACATAAATATATATGCTGCTCTTTGATTCTATGAATTTGAGTTTTTGTTTTGTTTTATTTTGCTTTGTTTAGATTCAACATATAAGAAAAGAAAAATTTGTCTTTCTCTTTCTGACTTACTTCACTTAGCATGTCTTCAACATCCATCCATGTTGTCACAAATGGCAACGCTTCATTTTTTTATGGCCAAATTAACATTTCATTGAACACACACACACAAATTCTTTACCCATTCACTCGTCAGTGGGCGCTTAGGTATTTAGTATATTTTATCTCTTGTGAATAATGAGTAAATAATGATGAAATGCACAGAGAGGTACATACATCTTTTCAAGATAGTGTTTTCTCCTTTTTTTTAAAAATAAATGTCTAGAAGTAATTTTTTTTTTAAGATTTCATTTACTTATTTTTGCATACAAGAACTGGGGTGAAGGCCAGATGTATCAGAGGTATGGGGAGGGTGGTAAAAGGATTCACTAGAGACAGAGTGGGGGCAGAACAGGCAGATCAATGCAAATAAACTGCCAGGTTGGGGGGGGGAGGGGCAGCAGGGTAGATAGCCCTGCCAGGTGGATTAGCTTCCTAGCTGGGGATGGGACTCTTGCTTGTGATATGAATGGCTGGTGATAGCTTGATAGTGCTCAGACATAACCTCCGTGCCACCAGGGAGGCTCTAGAAGTAAAATTTTAGATCACTTGGTAGTTTTAATTTTTTGAGGAAACTTCACTCCTGTTTTCTTTAATGTCTATACCAATTTACATTCCCACCATCAGATTTCAGAGGATCCCTTTTATCCATATCCTCACCAACACTTGTTATTTCTTATATTTTTAATGATAGCCATTCTAACCTGTGTGATGTGATATCCCATTGTAGATTTGATTTGTGTTTCTCTGATGATTAATGATGTTCAGCATCTTTTCATATATCTGTTGTCCATCTGTCTGTCTTTTTTGAAAAAGAGTCTATTTAGATTTTGTGCCCATTTTTGAATCATAATATTTGGTGTTTTACTCTTGAGTTGTATGAGGCCTTTAGTTTTTGGTTTTTTTTAAAGATTTTATTTCTCCCACTGATTAGGTTGTCTTTCAATTGTCTGATGGTTTCCTTTGTTGTGCAGAAACTTTTTAGTTTGATATAGTCTCATTTATTTTTACTTTTGTTGCTTTTGTCTTTTGTATAAAGATTCAAAAACTCATCACCACAACCTATGTCAAAATGTTTACTGCCTATGGTTTCTACCAGGACATTTATTGTTTTAGGTCTTACGTTTAAGTCTTTAACCCATTTTGAATTATTTTTGTGCTTAGTGTAAGGCAGTAGTCCAATTTTATTCTTTTGCCTGTGATTGTCCAGTTTTCCCAACACCCCTTATTGAATAGACTGTCCTTTTGCCATTGTATCTTCTTGACACCTTTGTCATGTTAATCGATTATATGGGTTTGTTTCTGAGTTCTCTGTGTGGATCTACTATATTTTATTCACCTTCTTGTTAGCTGATGGACACTAAGATTGTGTCCACTTTCTGGTTATTATGAATTAATGTTGCTGTATACATTCTTATACAAATTTCTGTACAGACACATGTTATCATTTCTCTTGGATATATACATAGGAGTAGAATTGCTGGTTACATGTTATGAGTCTCTGGTTTACATTTTATTCTATTTGACAAAGTACCAGACTATTTTCCAAAACAGTTTTATCATTTACATTTCCAACAGGTGTATGAGATTTCTAATTTCTCTCTTCCTCACCAACACTTATTATTATTGAACTTGTTCATTTTAGTCATTCCAGTGGCCAGGAAATGGGATCTCACCATGGTTTTTATTTGCATTTCCCTGATGATTAATGAAGTCAAGCACTTCTTTTTTAATGTGGTTATTGGCCATTTGTACATCTTCCTCTGAGAAATATCAATCCCATTTTTTAATTGGTACCCAGTTTACTTTTATTTTATACATTATTTTAACTCTTGATACTTTGGCTAATACCTAATGGGAAATACCAAATAATAATTGATGAAGAGTTAGCAGACAGAAAGGCAGAACTGCTCACCTGATAACTAGGAAAAGGGAGAAAACATAAAACCTCAAAAAGTGGAATATTCTCCAGTCTTACAGGCTGACAATGGCAATTTCAGTGGCATTGGTCCCTGAACAGTGTTTGGCAGGTCCCTGACAATATTTCTGGATTACAATATGGAAAATTACTGATGTTTACTGATATAAACACCTTTAATCTTCTTTATAGAATCATTTTTAGCTCTATGTGGATTTGTTACAGTGCAAAATCCTAATATGAAATGGGTTTGCCTGACTGGGTCCTCACCCGCGCGCTCGAGTGGCACTTATAATGCCCCAACTGCAGGCACACACAACAAAGGTTAATAAAGGGTTTTATTTACAAGGGAAGGAGAAATAGCGTAGTGAATAACACAAGGGGAAGAGAGGGATACAGTTCCATAAATGTCCTACCAGTTCCTTGGAGCTGGAACCCAACCGGTGCGCCGAGAGCTGACTCCCAAGGAAAAAGGGCCCCCCAAGGCCCACGTGTCTGCTTTTATATTCAGCCTGGCTGCTCAACTCCACCCTCAGGTCCCAGTGATCTGCTCTTCGATAATGACCTTATGGGATTTGTAGTCCTTGGATCTTGTAGGTCTGGAATGGGGGTCGAAGTCCATAACCTATTTGTATAATCCATTCAGGAGGGTCTTTCACCCTAACAGATTGTTTTCAAAGGCTGAGAGATTTATAATATAATTTGGAGTGATGACAAAGGGAAGTTAACATTTGTTACCAATGTTGGAGTGCTCTTTAATGTTTAAAAAAACCAACTCTCCAGGCAAAAGAAAAGTTCTGACACTTCCACCATAGCTGATTTCAAGCTACCAAAATGATGGCAACCCATGCAAGAACATGCTAAAATTTAAACAATTTTCTCACAAGCTAGTAGAAGGCAAATGGACATACCCAGCTTGATATGTGACTGATTAGGTGCTGTGTTGGTCTTTTAATATAATTGCCTCATTTGCCACTCTCAACATTTAAGAAAAATAACTGTATTCAACTTCAAAGAAAAGTTGAGGTTCAGAAATATTTTATAAACTTGTTCTTTTTCGGTCTTTTCAAAGACTATATTCTTCTCAGTACACTAAATTGATCCCTCATTTTAAAAAGTTAGTCAAAAATAATTATTTTAAAGATTTATTTATTTATGTATACAAGAGCTGGGGAATAGGCCAGAGTCACAAGAGGTGAGAGGATTCACCAGAGACAGAGTGGGGAGCAAGCAGAACAGGCAAATCAACTGAAATACACTTGCTGTGGGCAAGGCAGGAGAGGTCTGCTGTGCCATGTGGGTCCCCTCCCTGGCCAGGGATCAAACTTACACTGCTATGCTGTGGATGCTTCACAGTGCAGCGCTCAACCCTCTGGGAAGCCCCAAAAATAATTTTTTAATTGAGTCAAAAGATACTTCTGATAAAGAGTCATCTATTACTCTAAAATTTTATTCATTTGAAACACCACTGGCCTTAATATAGCTGGGCAAGTGAGGTGTAATACATAAGACTTGGAGTGTAAAAATGCTAATTGCAGCTTCACCAGAGACAAATGGGAAGAGACCTGGTCAGTGATGAGGCCCAAAGTCAGGCAGGAATTTGCAAACAAAGCTTCCCAGCACTCGCCAGCAGTGTAGAAAGTGCCTCTGAGTAAAGAATGATAGTCCTTCCAGCTTCCCGTTCAGCAGCGGCTCCTGCCAAACCCAATCCCTGCCAAGCTGCACAAGGGACTCTCACCACACCAGTTCCTCAAGCCCCCTGCCATACATGCAGCCCACATGTGAAGCCAGGGCATTCATACACCTTCACAGCTAGTATTTGGCAAAATACAGGACACCCCATTTCAGCATACATTATGTGACAATATTCCCCCTACTTATATTGTGCACCAAAGCCAAGGTAGCACCTAACCACATATTTTTGGAAGCAGAGTAAATAAATCTTTGGACAGAAAGATTCTATTCAGGATTCTATTCAAATAAAACATCAAATTCTCCACCCAGAAGCTAATGATCACTATACTTAAAAATTTGTAATTAGACAAATTGTATGGAAGGAATCACTTATGCAATCAGTGGCAAGTTTCAACTTCTGCTTTCAGCCAGTATCAAAGAGGTAGGTTGATCTACCACAGGATAACACATTCCCTTTGCCCTGCCTGGCACCCACTGTGGAATATGTTACTCCATATGGAAGCTTCTATTGTGTGCTTGTTAGGTAAGCAGGATGTGTAATTCAGCAACCAAGTTTTGGTAATTATCTCTTTACCAGCCTAGGTGCAAATCTCACTACATACCTATGTCCAGAAGGATTCAATACTACAACTTAAGAAATATATCAATGAAAGCTATGGAAATTCTACCTTTAACTTATGGCAAGAACATAGAGTTGTATTTTCTCCATAATAAAGACACTGGAACTACTAATATACAATATTCTTCTTTGTATTTGGCACTGTGCTATATTCAAACCTGAATCAACTGGATAAAAAAATATATGCACTTTTTTTTAACCTTTCATCCAACAAAGAGTACAATAAACAGTAGCCTCATTCAGAGATATTTGGTATAAAGTTGAATGCTTTGACATACTAGTGCCATTATTACAGGTCTAGCAGTAGGCATGTAGGGGAGTAAGGAGAAGGGAGAAAGGAACAATGAAGGGCAAAGTGTGACTATACCTTGCAGCCTCCCCTTTCCACAGTCCCTATCATGGGCACCACATCTTCTGTGGCTCACCATAAAATAACAAGAACCTCCTTCCTGGGCATCACAGAATTCCAAACAACCTCTAGCATGCCATATTCTCCTTAGTCTCTCTTTATACTCCTCACAGTCCATTGTACAGAGTAGTTTTCTGGAAGCTCACATCCTCAAGGCCAGGTTTGGAGTTATTAGGAAATACAATAAACAAGCCCTGTGAACTAGTCGAAGAATAAAGAACAGATGACTTCTCGGGCCCCCCCATATAAACTGCCACCTAAGGTCTCCAAGCTGTAATGGCTACTCTTTCATTGACTCGGCCCAAGACTTTAGTCTGTTATGAGGATCCCTGGCCAGGCTATAAGAAAAGATGATTCCACATCAGTTTTCCTCCTTGGCCAATGGGATGAAGATGACTGCAGTGAGGAAAGGGTGAGGTGAGATCACGGGCTAGACTGGCCTCTTCAGTATGTGCGTTCCTAAACAGTATGCAGATGACCTAGCAGAAATCCAGTCAGCCTTCCCGGAGGGAATCATTTTCAATCCCACCTCTGAGCAGATTAACCACAATCAACATTTGAGTCACAACACTTAACAAAGTCCATGACTGGTAGAAAACACCAGAAACACCAGTCTCTAGCAGCAGCCCTTATCAAAACCAAGACTTTGTAAGTTGTGCAACAGCTATCATGTGACTGAAGGTTCTTTTGTTTGGCCGCCAGGTAAAACAGATTGACGTTCTAAAACAATCTCCCTTTAAAACAATCTCCCTTCCCTACATGCTCTTCATACACGGAATTCCTTTTGGAGCCACTGAAAATCCCTTTTATAGAAAAGAGGGATGAGAACAATTTTTTTTAGTTACTTTTTAATGTGAACTTATGCCCTCTCTCCAACCATCCTAGCTAGTTCCCTTTTTCAGACTTCAGTCAAAATTCTCACATTCCAGGAAGGCTTTTCCTACAATGGGTCTCCTCTAAATCGAAAGGGCTGCCGTCCAAAGGTTGTGCCAAAGAAAAATCCAGCTAGTTGCCAGTAATGTCTGGCAGTCTGATTGACCTTTCCTTCCTCTCTGTTTTCATTTCTTAATTGTCATGTTTATCCCAGTTAAGTGACAAATATAGGAGCTAGGAATTGCTTTTATCCTTGTGTTTTTACAGTGCTTCAGATGATGACTATACTCAATAAATTGAAAATCATTATTATATACAAATGCATATGCTAATGTATGACCTGCAAGCTCAGATGGCAGAATGAATAAACAATTACTGGCAAACACCGTGGTATGGCATTTCAATGAAGTCATCACAGAATCACTAGCAATTATCTTCACAAACTTAAGGTGAGGTGTGTATGGACAGAAAGAGAATGTGTACTTGTATTTGAAAAGAGAAATAGGAAAACTAAAAAAAAAATTAGATATAACACCCTAACATTCAGATGCAAAAATATACTATAGTATTATAAATACACACATATAAACACAAGCAGTAGTGTGCTAGATAAAAGCAAGGACATTTTGATAAAAAAGAAATCCTATCACATTAATCAAATGCTATTCCTCAGAAGCATGCCAAGTCTGGTAAAACCCAGAACAGGGCAAAGATATGAAATAGTTTTGTCTATTTTACAGTTTTAAGTTTTAACTTGCTTGGCATTAGGCAATTAAAGAACTACATCCTGAAATCATCTACTCATCAGGTGGATTCACAAACGATTAGAAGGCCTTTCTCAGTAAGTAATTATTAATGGCCCAGTGTCAGCCCAGAGATGCATACCTCATGGAATTCCAGAGAGATTGGTCCTAACCTGGTGCTATTTATAGTAGTGGCTTAGATCATGGTAAAGAATATGGTTATTAAGTTCAGAGATGACATCAAACCGGGTGTGGTACCTTCTACTTGGGAAAACTGGATAGAAGTGCAAATGATCTTGATGGCTTGGAGAAGTGGGTGGACATAAACAGATTCGAGGTTTTGTCATATAATTCACACGGGAAGAAAAACAAATCACCCAGTTTAGGATTCATCTTGTGATGTCATAAAGAAAACGATTTGGAGGTCATTCAGTCAACACAAACTATTGGTGTTCATGCTTTTAGCCTTAAAAGCTTGATTGATTTAATAAAAGATAAACAAGAGGCCTTCCCTTGTTGTACAGATATAGGCTAGTCTAGAATACTTTGTATTATCTTCAGTCCCACATTTTAAAGTGAGACTGGAAAATGTGGGGGCATTTAAGAAGAAATCAATTTCTTATTGATTACAAGTTTGAGAAACAGCCCTAAGAGAAACAACTAACATAATAAAGCTATTTGACCTAGAAAATGTTGAGGAAAGGACTTAACCATTTTTAAGCCTAGAAAGAAGAAGAGAGATGAAAGGAAATCAGTATCCATGATATTGGAAAATTCTTCTAGCAAAAAAAAAATTGTGGAAAATTGACCACGTTCCAACTAGAATCAGATTACCTGCACTGAAAACTTTAAAAAGTGGGCCTTTCTCCCAATTGAGGGATTACTTACTTTTTGTATGAACTGAAGTCAGACTACATATATGAGAGGAAAAACAAAAGCAAAACTTTGTGTTTCCTGTTTATCTGGTTTTCCCCTTATTTATTTATTTTAAAAGATTTATTTATTTATGCATACAAGCACTGGGGTACAGGCCAGAGATGTGGGGGGTGAGAGGATTCACCACAGAGAGCAGGGAGCAGAACAGGCAGATCAATCGAAGTACACTGCTGAGGGGAGAAGCGGGCACAGCAGGAGAGGTCTGCCATGCCATGTGGGTCCCCTCCCTGGCCAGCAGCCGGGATCAAACTCCTGCTGCAGTGGCTGTGGTTTGCTTCATAGTGCGTTGCTTAACCCACTGCGCCACCAGAGAGGCCCCTTCCCCTCTTATTTAAAAAGAAAGCAGTGGGAAAAAAGAAAAGAGGGAAAATGTCCACTGTTTTAGAGTCCTTCCTTGTCCATATGAGACTCTATGGCAACACACCCCATCACCCACCCAGTCTCCCCAGTTCTGAGCACTACATTGTGCAGATTCTTTGCTGTGCTGTCTCAGAGACAATCTATGCAGGTAATTTTGAGTTCTAAAGTAACTACAAAGCCCCAGTCCTTGGCCACCTGTTCTTTAGGCAGTAGCCCAGTACCTTAAAATTATACTTAGCTCATTCTCATCAATGGTTTTTGGCTCAAGCTTTGAGGCCTACTTTGGAATACATAATAAGTCCTTTCATCAGCCTCCTAAGAACTTCCTACTTTTGGAGACCAGATATAGTTCACTTCTCATGGAACTTATCCAAATTCTCCGTGCCACAGTAAGTTCGCCTGAAGAATTTAGAGCACTGATGTTCTATCAATGGGATTCACTTGATCTATAATCACACTCAGCCTTGTGACATCTCAGGTACTGTTGAATCTTTACCATTTAACATTTTGTGCCTGCACTGTATTCACACCTAGACCTTAAGCTCCTTGAAAGTGAGAATTACATGTTAAATTGTTCTGTGTCCTCCAGTAGTACCTAATTCAGCAAGTACTATGCTTATAGTAGGAACTAAGTTAAAATTCGTTTAATGAATAAAGGAAAGATTAATGAGAGTGCTGAGGGTAAATTCGATCTTCAGTTCCCAAAAAAATACTTTCTACCTTGGAAAACTATTTCAAAGGAAAGACTATTTCATCAGGAAATAAAATCCAATTGTAGGGAGGACTTAAAGTTGTATAAATTTGTAGTGGGAAAAAATAGATATTAACATTATAAAACCTGCTACAATAATCAAAATGCTTCTTTACATATAAAGACATTAAATTAGAGTTTTAAAAGCATATGAAATTATGCAATTATTGATATTTTCATCTGAGTAGGATATTTCTTATCAGCACATGCGATTACAAACCAAAATGAAACCACCTGTGTGTGTATATAGTGTGTGTTTCATTTAAGATAGCTGGAACTAATAAAATTGAACACTTCTCTTTTATTATTTTAATGTAAATATTTCATGTACATCCTACCCTAGCTCACTACAACTGGTCTTTCTGCTATGATTGCCAATAAGGTGTCAGAGGTAGTGGCTCTATTTAAATGAATCTAACCACATCTTAGATTGCCAGTTAGAACACTGGCTCATTTTACAGAGATAAATATCCCAAGATATTCACTAATCGGGTTACATTGAGCCTATGTGGTAGAACTTAAAAATACTTTATCCATAGCACCTTTTAAAAAGTCTCATAGTGAAATTTTTTCTGAGAATGAGTAGATACTACTATTATAAACTCCGTTCAGTTGTCTGTTATCTAAATACTGCAAGTGGCAAGACATTCAGATCTTTGAAAATTACCAAAGAGGTATTATAATGTGCTCTGGCTAAGGAGGTTGTTTGACATCCAAGTAAAACTTGTTCTTTGCTTGTGTTACACTTTGTAGTGATTTGTCGTTAACCCATTGCACATAGTAATGCAGAGTAGTCCCCAAACTTCCTAAATAATCCAGGGGGTCCAACGTTCTTGTAAAAGCAAGTGTAGTAGATTAGGGGTGGGGAAATGAATTTTGGCTTAAACTGTGGGTTTGAAAATCAGTCAAAAATAATAATAATTTTCTGCCAAAATCTACATTACCACGTTTCTAGCTGAGACTGTATAACAGAAGTCTGTTTTTACACCAACTCATAAGATGTCCATTGAAGTCTGACTACCATCTCCCATGATTCATTGTCCTCTATATACCCTTATGCCAAGAGGGAGCTATGTTTTGAATCTCTTTAGGACATGGGGTAAGCAAGCAGTCAGTTATTATAATGGAACACCTGTACCAGGAAACTATGGTGAAAAGTGACGCAGAGTACATAGGGGTCTGAGATCAGAATGAGCACACAAGTAACTAATTCCCAAAGTTGTCGCATCCTCTAACTCAAGTGTTCAGAAAAGGGGTCTTCAGTCTCTGGGTTCTCATTTGAGATTTTCAGTCAGGAGCATAAGTTTGGAGGCAGGGCCTTGGGGAAGGTTTTAAAGACCTTCTGCCACAGGCGAGCAGGATGAGATGTGTGCAGAATAGGGTAATGACGGAAAACTGGCTCTAGAGACCCACAGATCTCAGTTCTGCCATCAGTGCTTTTACCAGCTGGGTGACTTCATATAAACATTTAGCCTCTCTCAACTCTAATTTCTTCATCTAAAAATAATCTTTTCCTCAGGTTGAGATTAAAGGAAAGACTATTTGTACTGTTTAGGACAACACCCAGGATATGTTAATCTCTTAATATATCAGGTCTTGTGGGAATATCACTAATATACGGGATAAAGGAATTCTCAAGGCAGCCAGGATCACCTGCCTGGGACGCACTTACACTGAGGTGAAGCTTTCGTGGAGGACAGACCTAACCAGGTGTTGGACAGGCAGAACTTAACCTAGGTTTCCAGAGAAGCAGGCCATGTCTTTCACTTGCTTTCCTGGTGCCTCTGACCATGCCCTAGGCACTTTCCAATTATTTATTGAATAAATAGAACAAAAGGACAGGGCAGTGCAAGGGGCAGGAACAGAAACAACATCTTGAAGAAGCTAAGGGATATGTTAATGCGATTACAAACAAAAATTCTGGAAATACCTTTTAAGCCAGCCTTCATTGGGTGCATTATCTTCTTGTGTATTTTCTTCTCTCTCCTACTCTCCTTTTTTGGCCAAGATTTAGGAACTCCAAAAACCTCAAACATGTAATTATTACAAAAATTGCCAAGTGTGCTTTCATTCCTTTTTCATTCTGAATTTGTCAGCAAGTCAGAGAGTGCCAGCCTAGGTAATCAAAGATTGTGACCCATTTCAGTAATTCTTCTCGCTTATCCAACAGAGGTATTCCCATAGGAAGGAAAACCACAGGAAAAGGAAAGAAACAGGAAAACCCATCAACCACTCTCTAAACATCCTGTGACCTGGTAGCACATTCAGTTTATGCTATTTCTCTATGCGAAGAGTGTTGCTTCCTGGCCATGGGTTGGAGTAGAGAAGGAAGTATATGATTTGGGTGATTTTCCCAGGAAAAAGGTGGATGTGATTCATATGTTCTTGAAAATACGTAGATCTCTTTTCATCCCACTTCAAGTGCTCTTTCTGACATTTCATTCCCTCAAGTGTTTGTGATTCAGGAAGAATGGCTGAAATTCAGCCAAAAACATAAAGGAAAAATTTACAAAGTAAGGCGAAATTTCACTTTGCTTTCCAATTGAGTCACACAAAATCATAGAATTCCCCCCCAAATTCCAAGGATACTACATGTGGAACTGACAATCTTCAAAAAAACTTGATCCTGGACATCCCCTCAAAATTTTTCAAAGTCAAATGTTAGAGAATTCTATATACAATAGCAATCAAAATAGTGCAAAAGAATCAAGGGTCAGCTATATTTTAAATAAAATCATAACTTGGTATTACCAGATACGTTAATTTCAACAAATAGTAATGTAACATTTATTTAAATATAAAAACAATGTCAAAACCAGAAATATATACTAAATAAATAGTAAAGGAGGAGGTCACAAAAATGTTAATGGATTTATGACCTAAAAACTATGGCAATTCCAAAAGTATGTTTAAATTAATCGACTTTTATCAAAATAATACAGAATGACTGGAGAGGAATAAGATGCAGTTATTCCCTCATGGGACTCAAAGTTACCCTAGTTGTACAGGATAAAAAAGTAAGCAAATTGGTAAAGTACAAAGCATACTTACTGCTGGCAAGCATCCCAGAATGAGTTCCTAATCCAAATTGGGAAGGATAAAGGGAAGTGTTTCAAAAATGATGCAGAAGAAAATCCTGAAAAGTGAAGAGGAATTTTCCAGGTGAATGTGGCAGAGGAACAGCAAGAATAGAAGCCCTGTAGGACTCAAAGCACACTGGTGCTTTGAGGCTGGAGTGAAGCTTCCATATTGAGTGGCTGTCAGGGGCAGGAGACTGATTGATGATAACACTAGAGAGGAGGATAAGGCAGGATCTGGAAAGGTGTGAAGTTATTGGCAGGGTAATAATACATCTTGTATTGCCCATATTAATCCTATGGCCCCCAAGGTACTTAAGAGTCCCCCCTCATTTGTACTCTTAAAGTATACCAAATGCAAGTATGTTTTATAGTCTTCCCAGTGATAAGAAACCATTGGCTTTAGGAATAAAAATATAAGAAAAGCAGATCTCTGCCTTCAAAGAATTCGTGGGATAAAAGAAGCAGGAATGGCTAATTATAATAGAAATCAAAGGATGATATATGCTAGAATATAAAAATCACTAACATTCCTAGAGGTGGTGACATTTGAGCAGAGCTTGGAGAATGAGTGGGAAGTGAACAAGAATGCAAGCCCATGCTAAGCATGAAAGGTTACACCATGTTGGAGAAAGGTGAACACCCAAGGTAATTGGACCAATGGCTCCAGTTGCAGCTGAACTGAAAAGTCAGCCTTGAAGACAAATTGTCAAAGACCTTGAATACCACATTAAAGAATCTGAAATCGATAATGTCAGCAAGGAGGAATAAACCTGCAAATATTTCTAATCAGGGGACCGATGGGATTCAATATGACTTTTGCATCAAAAACCAGCTTCTCTGTGGAGGATGCACTAGAGCAAGGAGCTAGATAATGGCTGCTCTTGAGATGGAACGGAATTCCACTCTACAGATATCAGAGCCTGATTACTAGATTCTCTACAGCTTGATTCTAGGACTTTGGGAGTCCAGAAATGAAGAAAAGAGGAATCTTATCTATGAATGATGGTAAGCAAAAAAGGGAAGAATATTTACAATCCTGAGAGGATATGTCAGCCAAACAGTGCAAGGGAATGAGGAGATATTACAAAAGGTTTGATGAGTTTACTACTCCAAAGGTTATGGCAGTATTTACACACTATAAATTTTATAATAAATCATAAGACCAATGAGCCGATGGAAAGATTTGAGACAGAAGCAGAACTACTAATGAAGGACCTTTTGCCTTCACTGACAGGGATGAAATCATTTATAATCATAGTGTATTCCAGATCAAGTAAAGGGGAAAACAATCTGACAAATTGGGAATTTAGATTTTACTTCAATAGAGTAGCCTGCTGGTTGTTTGCATAACCAACATAGACTGGCCAGAAACTCTCGGAAAGGGGGAAAACTCATTTGTCTCTTTTGCTCTATTATCTTCTATTTTTTTTTCCTTTTATTTTGGAAGATGGTAACTATAAAATTTTGAAAAGAATATAAATTCAATTCAATAAACTATATTACTGATCATGAAAATCAGATAAATAAATTTTAAGTGAAAGGATTAAAGAAATGTTCACTAGAGAAGTCACATTAACCCAATCAGAAGAAAATTTCCTATGCTTTCTGAAAAGCAGTTTCTGTGCAGATAAGAAGGGTCCCGGGAGTCCTTTAACTAAAGCAGAGACTTTCCCATATTTCTACCACACAGGAACGTTTTTATTAGGAGTTTTCCCCTATGATTCCAATCTTGAGATATGTCTTCCCCTAAACAAGCAGTGTTTAGGTAATAGATAACTTAGTTTCTTGTTTTGCTAACCACACATAGCCTTTTCTGACCATCAAAGTTTCTAATCATAAGGTTAAAAAACCTGTTGTCACACTAGAGAGATACGATTTTAGCAAAAAAAAAAAAAAAACAAACAAAAACAAAAAGCCTGACATTTTATTTAGCTGATAGGAATACATCTCGGTTAATATAATGGTTTCTGTTAGGTTTTTCAGAAACTAGCTCAAGATGTCCATTACAATCTTTCTCCCCTTCATCTTGTACCGGAAAATCTACAGAAATCTTTGATGTGGTGAGAGATTGAGCTAGACCATCACTTCAATATTTTTAATATTTGGTTCAATGTTTGCATGTGTTTAATTTGTACTATGACCTTGTGAAGTTAAAATTATCACTATTTCACAAAGGAAGAAGACTAAGAGGTTATGCACAAGTTGTTCAGTTACACAAATATAGACCACGAAAGAACCAATATTCAAGTCTGGTCTTTTTCGTTCTGAGTATATCATTCTTTGTTTCAATGCAACTTCATAACAATAACGGTTTTGAGAAATCACACTTAGTTGCTCATACCTTTCAAAATGTCTTTTGTTGGGGCCCACCCTGGTGGCGCAGTGGGTTAAGCAACGCACTATGAAGCAAACCACAGCCACTGCAGCACGAGTTCGATCCCTGCCTCCGGCCAGGGAGGGGACCCACATGGCATAGCAGACCTCTCCTGCTGTGCCCACTGCTCCCCTCAGCAGTGTACTTCAGTTAATCTGCCTGTTCTGCGTCCTGCTCTGTCTGGTGGATTCTCTCACCACCCCCACATCTCTGGCCTGTACCCCAGTGCTTGTATGCATAAATAAATTAATCTTTAAAAAAAAAATGTCTTTTGTTTTCTAAGTTCCCTTGAACATTTTTTCTATGTGGAGATGTATTTCCATAAGGACCCTGAGTAACACAGAAATTCCTTTGACAGGCAACTTCTACACCACAGAACAGACTTTCAGAAGGTGATTAAGAATAAGCAAATTCTGCATTCTTTTTCTCCCCCAACTCTTTCCATGCCTTCTTACATTCATTGCATCTGAGAAGAATTTATGAGGCATTGGCCAGTCATGCATTCGGCACTGATGCACTCACTGGAGAAACAAACATAAAGTTTCTTGCCCTCAAAAAGCTCACAGTCTAGTCAGAGAAACAGAGATAGAAATCAGCCCTGCACAATTGAACAAGGGCTCCAGGAAACACACCCATTTAGCACTATGGCTGCTGGAGACATTGTTTCCCAGTGCTGCTTTGGGAAACCTGGGAAGGCTTCCAGAGATGTTAACAAGTGAGCCAAGATGTTACGGTGGAGAAGAGATAGCCAGCTGAATAAATGCAATATGCCTTTCCAGGGCATAAAAGGGTGCAAGTCACAGGAGAAAATGAATGGGATGTACAGAAACAACTAGCAATTCAGCTGAAAAGGCAGTGAAGTATAGGGTTAAATCTCCACACACTAATGTCAGACCACCTGAGAAGGAATCTAGGCTCCACCACGTAAAACAATGGGACTTCCCCAAGTTACTTAACCTCTCTAAACATCAGTTTCTCCAACTACAAAATGGGGGCATTGATGTCTTAGAGCCATTCAGAGGCTCAAAGTGCACTGTAAAGCAGTTAGCTCTGTGCTTGTATGTGTTCAGTAACTGGT
Organism: Galemys pyrenaicus; assembly: GCA_019455555.1. Lineage (NCBI taxonomy): Eukaryota > Metazoa > Chordata > Mammalia > Eulipotyphla > Talpidae > Galemys > Galemys pyrenaicus. The sequence goes on from JAGFMF010011861.1 coordinate 2,784,614, forward strand.
ATTGATGTATTTGTCTTCTATTGCTTTTAGAAAACCTATCAATGGAGGCAACGTGAAATTGGACACTTATCCAGAAGGAATTTTCTGCCATACGAAAATAGTGGCATTACAATTTCTAGGAGAATTTTAAGCTGGGGAGTAAGGAGTAACAATTTTTATATTAGGAAGATGGCTATAGTTAAGGAAGGTAGGATGAATTGGAGAAATGGGAGACTGGGAGCATAGGGCTAACGAGGAGACTTTCAGTGGCACCAGTAAGTTTAGCGTCACTAAAGGATAATTATGCTCCCTGTGATTGCCAAGCTGAATCTGCTAAAGGAAGAAAAATATTTGTTTCATTCACTCACACCAGGTCTACAATATTCTGTGAAAACTTCTCTGCCTGAAGTGTTTGTTTTTCTCCTTTGAGCAACAAAGCATCTTTTGAATTAACATAGCAACCAATGTGGGAATTTCATTGTTAGCTCCACAGAGGGAAATGTATAGAAAGTCCCTTCTAAAGCAGTCCACACCTGTAAAAAGCCTCTTTGCCTTAAATGTGATGACTTAACTAATGGGATAAATAAACCCACTTTGAAATGCAGAAATAACTCAGAAGGAGCCTGTAGGAGTCCTATTTGATATGCACAAGCATCTTGAAAAATAGTTTCCCTCTCCGAGTCCCACTTGAGGATAGATGGAAGACAATTCCTGAAGCCAGGCAAGAACACCAACAGAGCAGGGTCTTCACAGCTTGGTCTCCACCCCCCAGCAGCTGGGCTTTTAGAAGAATGCATATTGCAAATGGCCTTTTGCCAGAAATCTCGGACTTTAGGCTAACACAAGGCCGCCAAGGGAGATGAGGAACTTGAAAGCTCTAAGCCCGGAAAAGGAGACCGCCAAAGCTAGGGAATTTTGCAAAAGGAATTTTGCAAAAGGAATTCTGCCCACCAGAAATACAACTCCACCATCAGTCTTCCCTTTCTTTTCAAGGGTGCACCATTTTAAAAAAGCGTACTAGGTAGATGCCCGGAAAGGGAAAGTCAAAAAACCTTAAATAAGAAATCTTAGGCAAAAGGGTGAGGAAATGACAGCGCACTTTAAGGGAAAGAAAGGACTCTTGGGAGAGACAAGGCAAAGTGTCACAATTGAAGGTAGTGTGATTTGCCCGAATGGTTTCTCCATAGCCTGTTAACTAACAGCTGAGGCTCTTCCCCATACCAAAGACCACCCAGTCGTAATAACTCGGTGTTGGACTCATCTTACTGGCATTTATAAAAGCAGCTGCCTGCAGTCCAGAGAGTTAGAAGCAACCCACAGAACAATTCCCATCAAATGCAAGTTCAGGGTTTGTGACTTTGCAAGCAATGCTACTGGACAAATACCCTTTGGTGTTCATGGAAAATCTTTCAGAAAAATACTGGAAGAAAAAAACCCTAAAATATCAACTGTAAAGACACTGGTGATTTCTGTTTCATTTTTTAAAAGTAGCTTTTTGTACTGTCCATGAAAATAATTTTTGACAATTTATAATGTTTCTATTATGGAAATCCCATAAAATGTGTTTGCATCAGCCACTTCTAAATTGTACTGTTATAATCTCCTTCTTTGTCTTCCTGCAAAAAAACAGTTTTTTACATCAGTATAATGCAGAGGTACACAAAATCTATTGACACAGAAGTCGTCCTCAGATAAAGTAGACATACTTAAAAATGTAACTGAAGAACCAATTAATAGGAAAAAATAACTTTAAATAGTCATGATTCTAATAACTGTAGGAAAGAAGATTGATTATTCAAGTCCAAAAGTGAGTACTCTGTACAAAGTTTTGATTCCTGTCACCGAAACATGAAACAAAGGGAGAGAAGAGAGAGAGACTCATGAATAGTATAAATTATAGTTTTATTAAGAAGAGAAAAAACATATCAGTAAGATATGATTTGATAAGTAAAAATTCCCAAAAATAACAAAATTATTGCAAGATTGCTATGCTTTCCAAGTAGATGCTGATAGTAGATTTTTGAAGAGTAAAACATGAAAATCTAGTCTTTCTGGGGGCCTCCCTGATGGCGCAGTGGGTTAAGCAACACACTATGAAGCAAACTGCAGCCACTGCAGCACGAGTTCAATTCCTGCAGCTGGCCAGGGAGGGGACCCACATGGTATAGCAGACCTCTCCTGGCTCACCTGTTGCTGCCCCCCGCAGTGTATTTCAGTCAATCTTCCTGTTCTGCTCTCTACTCTGTCTCTGGTGAATCCTCTCACCTCACTGGACTCTGGCCTGTACCCCAGATCTTTTATGCATAAATAAATAAATCTTTTTTTAGAAATCTAATCTTCCTGGAAAAAACTTTTTGTGTTATATTCTCTATGTGCTTTGTGAGTTTATGTGTGTGTATATGTGTGTGTTTGTGTATTTCACACAAAACACAAGAAAACAACATGGCCCCGTTCATAAGAATTTCCAACCTTAAATGTGGCAGGATAAGAATAAGCAAACTATACTAAACAACTTATGGGAGAAGGATTCTGCATGATATGTATGGAAGGGAGTGAGAATTTCAAGAACAGGTTTTCTTGAACAACATATAAAAACGTATTGTGTCAAACTGAATAAACAACTAGCACTTAAAGATTCACCCCCCTGCCAGAGCTGACTGTCAAAGAAACATCTGTAGTTGACAAACATTATCTTAGCTTTGTTTCTTTTTTTAACAAAATTAATCTAGTACTTTCTCTCTGTGTCATTCAATATCCCTTTTAGGACCACTCAACAAATTCCTTTCAGAGCTAGGAGTAACCAAAAAAAAGAAAAAAGAAAAAGAAATTTAATTTTCCTAATATACTGGTAGTTCTTTCCTTATTTGGCATGAAGTTATGTAACACAACATATTTCTCCCTGTGCCTTGACTACCAGGAAGCTCTGAGAAAATATGCTTCACCCATGATCCATTGTTCTTCCTTCTCTAATGTTCCTTTTGTGATGGTGTTGTTTTGTTTTCTTCCTTATTATATCTTTTAAAAAGCTGTTGTCTCATTCAGAGTTAGAAGGTGTAGAAAAGGAGGAAAAAGAGGAATGTGTAGTTTCCTACTTTCAATCTAGGGTAATGCTGATTATAAGCCATTTCTTTAGAGAAAAAAGGCTAAAGATTTTTTTGGAGCAGTTTCTCTGAATTGGGAGAAATAATAAAACATAATCTTTGTTTTGCAAAACTTCACTTGGTTTGGAGTCACATTCCACCCCACTGTCTTGTAAAGGTAACAAACAGGAACAGAAAGCCTTTCAACCATGAAGTCAGGCAAAGTTCATGTGAAGCCTCAGTTCTGCCACTTGTCATCTGAGTGACTTTGTTACAGGGTAGGGAGAGGAGTATCCCAGGAGAGGAGCACCCTAGAACTTTTAAGTTTGTTTTTTTTGAATGGGTTTTGTTATTTGCCGCATTAAGACAACACATAAAATTTTTAATGGAAAGGAATTTTAATATAATTAGGGTATAATATAGAAAGGATAAAGAATATAGTGACTAAGTTAAGCATTTAAAGTTACTTATTTTTTTGAGGGTAAAAGTTTAGTTAAATAGGATTGGCTTAAAGGAAGGCCTAAAAGCCTGCCACACGTTTAAAGGACTTTTTAGGAGTAACTTATAGAAAAGGGTTAGAAAGAGTTAGATAAATTTGGGAGGAAAAGAATAAAATTAAAATTAAGATGAAAGTTGCTATTGTCAAATTTTTTACGGGTTTTTTATTTACATTTGTTTTAACTAGTTTAAGATTAAAAAGCAAGCGCAGCTTTTTTACATGTGTTTTTGGTTTACATGTTTTTTTTTTTTAAGCTTTTTTACTGCTTTTTATTTTGCTTCTTTCTTTTTCCCTTCCTTCTCTCTTCTCTGCAGAAATCTTCTTTTCCTCCTCAGCTCCACTTAGGGCGGAACCAGGATTTTGGAACTTTTTTTTTCTGGGATGACACTGTTAAACTTCAGTCCGTTCCCTCAACTCTCTGGGCCTCAGATAACAATACTTTTTAGCAGAGTTGATACTGAGATTAAATAAGACAATCTCTATAGCAGCAAACGCCATAGTATATGGCACACAACAGGCACTCGGCAGCGTGGTGTTTCTCCCTTCTCTCAATCATTTCCTCCTCCAAGTGCACACAGCTTTTCTATGTCTAAGTCATTAGACACAGTATGGCAGTTATGACAGCCAAAAGTCATCACCAAAGACCCTGTCATTTCATTTTTAAAATTTTTCCTCTGTTAAGAGTTTGTATTGGGTTTTCTGTTTGTTTGTTTGTTTGTTTGTTGGGAGGGGGTGTGGAGAAGTGCTCTCTAGCCAACTGAATAAATTAATAACTAACTTTCCTACTAGTATGAAATAAAATAATACACAATTTCCATTAGTGTTTCTGATCAACTTGAGGTTCCCATTGTTACTGAAATTAGTTGAAATAATTTTAAGTCAAAAGTAAAGAACTGACCATTTTAAGTAGACTGAGCAAGCTGATCGCTTGGCCCTTATAAGGCTGACTTGTGGGAGTCTTCCGGTGGGGCGTGACTAATATGGTGCAGAAGTGGCAACTATTTACAATGAAGTCTACCCAGCTTGAGATAAACTAACATCAGGAGCTCAGAAGCCAAGAAATGTGGTATTCATAGCAGAAGACCTGTCTCTCAAAGTCCAAAGGGGTCCAGTTTGTCATCAGCAGTCAATCCTTGAGTGGGAGTTCATGTTGTAGAATATGTGTCTTAGTTTTCACATCAAAAACTCAATTTTTAAAGTGCTTATCAGTCTCCATAGTCTGACCTCTCTTAACCAAAATTAAAACAAAATATATATTCATTTCTAGATTGATTCTTTAATAGGAAAGACACATACTTTTACAGTGACTGAAATCTCAACATCCACTAAGTAGAATATCTTATATTTATTACCCTATCCTGACTCTTACGAGTTAAATTATGGGTTAGAAATTTCCTTGGTAGACATGGAAGCAGAGCAGGATGAAGAATAACCATGGGAGAGAGTTGATGTTGTTCACAATAAATCCACAGGGCAAAGTCTCCCACACAGTAGGGGACACTTCTCAAAGGACCAGAGCTTGTATCTTTTTTACCCAGGGCAGGTAAATGCAGCTAACTTCTTGCTCTTTAGATTCCATTGCACTTAGAAGTCAGGCTGTCCATCTGTCTTTTGTTAACACCTCTTTCTTCAGGCAACTCATTAGACTTCAGCTTTCATAGTACAGATTCTAATCACTTATGTTGCTTTTTGGCTTTCCCAAAGTGGCTTCATTGCTCTGTTGTCATAAGAGTCAGTCCCTGAGGCATTCCTACTCACAGCCTGGTCACCTTGATTAGATATGGGTGATCCCTGTTCTCCCAGTAAAACATGTATAGACAATGTCTTGAGTTATTTCTGTAGAGAGCTGATCTCACACACTATGTGTGATCCTTCCTCCTTTCAGAAGGCGAATTCTTTTTTTTTTTCCCTCTTTATTAGTTTTTTTATTTTTTAAATTAATTAATTTATTTATACATATTTGACATCAATTGTAGTTCCCTTGGAATTCCCATCACCATTTCACCAGTGTACTGTCACCTCACCTCAGTCCCTTGTGCTCTTTCTGCCTCAGAGGGTGAATTCTTTCTCTATTTATACTTCAAAATTCCAGCAATGCCTTACTGCACCTCTGTGTTCTGGAAATTAAAAGCATCTAATAATAAATGGGAGAGTTTGGAAAGAAAGGCAATCTAGTGACCTTTCTGGCCCTTGTCAAGGGACATGATTAGGTTAAGAGAAATGCTTGGTTTAATTATCATAGAAAATACTGGGCACTTTTCTTTTTCAGATTCTGTTTGTCCACTGAGTGGTCTTCACCTCAGTGAGACTGTGATACTGCCTCCAGGTATTCCATAATCTTTGTTATGGAGCCTGATTTCTTTTTTTTTTTTTTTTAATTTTTATTTATACATACAAGAACTGGGGTACAGGCCAGAGATGTGTGGGTGAGAAGATTCACCAGAGACAGAGTGGGGAACAGAACAGGCAGATTAACTGAAGTACACTGCTGAGGGGAGCAGGCAGCAAGGCAGGAGAGGTCTGCTATGCCATGTGGGTCACCTCCCTGGCTGGCGCAGGGATCGAACTCATGCTGCAGTGGCTGTGGTTTGCTTCATAGTGCGTTGCTTAACCCATTACACCACCAGGGAGGCCCCTGGAGCCTGATTTCTACCTTCTATTTCTACCACCTTTCCCCCCAGTATTCTCAAACCAATGCTTCTAATGAAATAATCTAAAAACAGAACATCAAGATGTTATCAGAGAGCTGGTTCTACACCTTTTTCTCAACAGGAGTCCCCAATCTTTCATCTCCTCAGACCACACTCCTGGACACCATCACAACCGACTCATACATCTTGGCTCAAGTTCTGATGAGGACTTGGCTTTCTAGAGATTCCCGAGAGCTTAGAATAATCCTGGCAGCAGCCTCAAGATGACAGTCTTTGGTCTGCACTGTCAGGGAGGTCTTCTGCTCCTTGGAGGTTTTCTCTAGTGCCAGTTACGTGTGGCTGATCCCTTCAGGCTTGTCAGCAAGGTATATGCAACAGGGCATGAACTCCACAAGACAGCTCATGTAATCTTGTGCAATTCTTTCTGGCTTGCCTCTGATTCCCTCTGTGTCCTTGGGCAAGTCATTTCACCTATCTTAGCCTGAATTTCTATATTTACTAAATGAAATGGGTTGCACCAGATCATTTTTTATGGGCCGTCCCATTGTAACTTACGGTGATTTGAATGTCAGTATTCAAGGGCTGGCTAGCTGCAATCAGTCATGTTTTGCACATGGTTGTGAAGCTTTCCCTTTATTTTATAGTCACACTTCATACACCAGTTACTAGGTAAATCCACAAAGATTTTTTTAAATTGAAATATAATTGACATTTAACATTATATTAGTTTCAGGTGTACCATATAATGAGTCAATATTTGCATATAATGTGAAATGATCACAATAAATCCAGTTATCCATCACCTCACATAGTCACATTTTTTCTTGTGATGAAAACTTTTACTTAATTTTTAAAGATTTATTTTATTTTTTTATGCATACAAGAACTGGGGTATAGACCAGAGGTGTGTGTGTGGGGGAGGTGAGCGTGAGAGGATTCACCAGAGTCAGAGTTGGGAGCAGAACAGGCTGATCTACTGAAATACACTGCTGAGGGGAAGCAGTGGGAGAGACAGGAGAGGTCTGCTGTGCCTTGTGGGTCAGCAACCTGGCAGGGATGGAGCTTGTGCTTCAGTGGCTGCCAACAGCTTCTTAGTGCTCAGAAATAACCCCTTGCACCACCAGGGACAGCCCTTATGAGAACTTTTAAATTTACTTTCTTACCAATTTACAAACTTAGTTTGTATTTTTAACTATAATCATCATGTTCTATATTACCTTCCCAGGGCGATTTATTTTATAACTGAAAAGAACTTTTCCCAAATTTCCCAACTTCATCCATTTCACCCATTGCCAATCCCCTACCCTCAACTTTTGAGAACCACTGATGTGTTTTTTTGAATCTATGACTTCATGGTTTTGTGCACATGTGTTTGTGTGTATGTGTGTGTGTTTGTTTGGTTTTTAATATTACACAAGCAAGAATAAACAAGTAATAAAGTATTAATAGCTTTCTGACTTATTTTGTGTAGCATGATGCCCTGCAGGCCCATCCATGTTGCCACAAATAGCGAGATTTCCTTCTTTTTATGGCTGAATAATATTCCATTGTATAATATATATATGACAAATTATCTTTCTCCATTCATTTATTGATGGACACTTAAATAAGGACAGTTGGGTAAGGACAGGCTACTATTTGTAGCCTGATGAATTTTTTTTAAAGATTTATTTATTTATGCATACAAGAACTGGGGTAAAGACCAGATGCACAAGAGGTAAGAGGATTCACCAGAGACAGAGTGGAGAACAGAACAGGCAGATGGACTGAAACACAATGCTGAGGGGAGCAGTGGGCAAGGCAGGAGAGGTCTGCTGTGCCATGTGGGTCACCTCCCTGGCCAGGGGCAGGGATTAAACTCGTTCTGTAGTGACTGCGGTCTGCTTCATAGTACATTGCTTAATCCACTGCACCACCAGGGAGGGCCCAGCCTGATGAATTTAAAGAAAACTAAAACCGCCTTGCTCTGGACTGCTTTGGCCTTTTTACTTTGGGAACACAGCTACATCAAATAAGTTCAATCACTACCATCATGATTCAGCCACCCTCTCTCTTTGTGGCAAAGGAGGGTCCAGAGAAGTACACCAGGGCTGCCTATCAGAGAAAAAACAGATGAAGGCACAGTCCTCAACCTCCGTGAGCTTCTGTAGTGTCTAGGCACCTCGGTATTGGAAGAGTCTCCTACAAAAAGCTCTTCAGAAGAATTCTGTAAATCCATTCATCCAAATTACCAAATATCAGAATATATTCTCAGCCTTCTATTAAATTGAAAGTCTAAATTTAAAGAGATTAATAAGTACTTTTTGATCTATTATGGAACTTATATTTATTTTCTGACAATAATTTTGCTGATCAGAATCAACCAAGCATAATGAAAAGGGTGTCACACAAACCAGGTTCTGAATTCACACTGTGCCAGGGATAAGGCACTCAAATAAGAATGAGTTATGGGCCCCAGTGGAAGGAGTTTGTGGTGGTGGCCATGAGAGTAAAGAGGTAAGAGAACCATTCTCTGTCAATGTTCTTTGAAAGAGTTTCACTATGTGGGTTCTAATCTTGTACCTGTTATCTAATCACCTAAGATCTCAGATAGCAGAGTTCACCTAACCTTATGAACTCTGGACTTTTTTTTAATGTCTGCATTGTCTTCTTCTAGCTCCTTTTAAGGAAGTTTTTCCCTTTGAAGCAACAAAGACCATAGGGAGGACTACTGTTGGTGTTATACTCTGGAGCTCATATCTAAATTAACTTTTTACTAAATGTGCTGTTGTGTCACACTCCTGCCCAGGTTATATGGAATACATGAACACCAGCATGTGGGTTTATCTGCTGCTAAATCCACCTGGATCACTGGATTCTGTAATACCCTATTAAATGTAGAAATTAACAGGGATGAGGAGCTCCTAGCTCCAGGCACAGAAGTGATGCTTCCTCATAATTCATTTCCTCCTGATGACATATTATGAAGGACTCATAGAACAATTATAAAAAGAAAAACAACAAAACACAGGAACAGGGACTTAAAGAAGAACTCAAACTATCAGGGACAATTTGTGATCTTAAGATGGTAAATGCAAGAAGTAATTACAAAAGGGACTGGAAAAAAAACTGAAAACTTAATACTCATGAACGATGTTTCTAAATTATTTAGTATAGATTAGTGCTTATGGAGAAAACTATGGTGAAAGGAGGTTTCTGCAAACTATAAAATTGGAAAACATTTTCCACTTTTTAAAAGATTTCTAATAAGATCTCAATTGTTTACCTTCAGGGTAAAAAGAATTAGAACTCTTTGACTTCTTGATCACCATTTCTGAGTTGATCCTGTTTTGGTGATGGGCATACAGTAAAGCTTCATAGAATGGCAAAGCATTATAAGACAGGGTTCTGACCATTTGGAATCTCATGTTATTTCAGCTGACACATTGTAGTTGTACCAGAGATAACAGGGAGAGAGACTGAGGGACCAGTCTTTTCTTTGCTCTTCGCTGGACTGGTCTATCCATCCAGAGCTGAACTGGCCCCTTACTTTCATCAGATCATGGGAGGTTGATGAAGAGCACTTTATTAATTTACAACAGGCACTAGGCCTTTCTAGTGCCTAGAATTCTTGTGGCTACTAACTCTCCAGGTACCAAGGAGGCTTAAGCCAGGGCTTTCCTGCTAAAAATACTGATCTTATCTTGTACATGTTTATATTCTTTATTTCACACCCAGAAGATTATCTTATCTCACAGTTCCAAGGGTGCTTCTCTGATACCCCTACATACTGATTCCAGAGGCTGGACTGCACCTCAAATTAATTTAGAAATACCTTGTTCACTACAAATTAATGGTGTAAACAAGATTGCTCAAAATACTTAAATGAACTAAAGCACCCACAAGTGCTCCAGAAAATAACACTTAAAACATAAACAATTGACAAACTAAACCAATCGTTCTTATCTAGTTATTTCACAGACTTTTGAATGAATGGAAAAAGGAACTGATAAGCCAATAAGTAAACAACTTGCTTGTTTAGTGGACAACTTTGGGGTCATATATATATTTGATATATGAAAGAACCTGTAATTTTGAAAGAAGTTCACTCATATCCTTACATTCCAGTAATCTTTCCAATTCTTCCCTGCCTCAGTCATTTGTCCAGTTGTTATTAGTTCTGTAGTTTTATTTTTTATTTAGTTTACAAATGTGTGCTAATCTTACACTTGTATAGGAGCTACGAACATAATCATGCCACGTGTTCTTTTCTATTCTTACATACTTAAGAAATAAGGAAAAAATAACTTCAGTAAGCACTGAAGACCATAAGGATTTTTTTTTTCTTGGAAAGGTTCATATATTACCCTTGAGAAACACTGATTTAAAACAGCACTTTTCACTATTCCTGTCCTGTGTGTACCCCTCACTATTATTTCCTGAATCACTTAGGCATTTTTAAATCATTTTTTCTTATATGGGATGTAAAAAGGAATTCACACAAAATATTTTAATTTAAACAAACACATCACTGAAGTGTATTTCAATCCGACCTTTAATAATATTTATTACATAAAAATATTTTTAAAAATCTTTTTTCCTCATGTAGTGAACTCCTATTGTATGATTGATTTTGAATCATTTATTAAGGAAAAGCATAATTTGTTGAAGAATTTAAAACTGATATATTGTTCTTTAGATATTGTACTAAATGTATATATATCTACATACTCTGGTATCAGAAATGGATACAAGATACTTTTCATTTCTTGATATTTTTCTGTCTTGCATTTTTTACTTAAAAACCAAGTGAGGCTTTTGTAAATAATTTTCTGTTCACAATTACTGAAGTAAGAGGAACAGTTTCAGGCTATTATTTGCAAACATATAACCACAATTACTGTATGTGGTAGTTGAAACTTTATTTCTAATAAACTGAAGACCATTTGGTTGGAGGAATACTATGTTTCCTCTTTCTACCACTGAGTTTTGGGTACTAGAGTTACTCGTTTGTGCTAGGCAAGGATTTTGATTACGTGAATACATTCCCTGCATGAGGTGAGTATCATCCAAAATCACTTACAAAATAATTGTTATGATTATATTTCCCACTGATTTATTTTATTCAGGGCCATTTGCCTTCTATCTTTAAAAGTAACCCATTTGTAAAGAGGAATTAAAAAAAAGAAGTCAATCAGTAGAAACCATCCCTCTGGCCAGGGTATTTAGCGAGAGTAACTGAGTTAAATCCTGCTCATCTGACTACTTCATTCTGCCACCAGCCACTAACTATGCTCACCAACACACACACTCAGGCTCTCAAACTTCCATGTCAAACTGCAAGAATACTCCTAAATGATTTTGTTTCCCACTTTCAAAAGTAGAAATTTCAAAAGTAGAAACGGATACCCATTCAGTTACTGCCGTTTTACAAACCACCTACCTATAATATGCCTGTTGGGAAATGTTGATCTAAACCATTCAGCACATCTCTATCCTGTTTCACTGAAGTCTTCATAAAGACTTAGTTCCCTCTGATAATCTGCTCTGGTTTTTAAAATCCTGATGTTTAGGAAGTCCTTTATGAGCAAGTCACTTAACCCCTCAGGACCTCAAATTTCTCATCTAGAAAAATAAGGGAGTTTGGATAAGGTTGTTTTAATGTCTCTCCCAGAATTAAAATTCTATGATTTTTGTATTATCCAAAGCTTTAGTTTTCATAACTGCTTAACATCAAAACAAAGAAATGCATACTATATAAAGCACATAAAAGTGAAGCTGAGAAGGGTCTGCAGAATGAGATTTGAAAACCAGTGATCTAGAGCTCTTTTTAAAATGCTTTCCTTTTTTTCTTTGTCTCAGCAGAAAAGGAAAACATCTGGAAAGGATCCACCATATTAGTTTCCCTATGTGTGCACCAGAACATATGTATTAAGTCACCTGTCAGACTTTTCTTCTCCAGATTAAATAGCCACTATAAGTCCCATTTCCCTTTCCTTTAAAATATACATATATATTTTTTAAAGGAAACTTCTTTAGTTTCTGTAACCCTTTATTAAAATTTAAAGTCACAAACCAACCAGGATCTCTGAGAAGAGCCAAGTATAGCAAAAGGATCACTTCCAGCCCTATCATGTGATAGTCTCTCTCCAACACAGGCCAAGTTGTTTCCTTTTTAATAACAACATTCCATTGCTGCCTTCCATTTAACCAAGAGCTCTGCTTGACCCACAATCCTTTCTTTTTTGGCTGAACTTTTTATATCTAGTCAATAATTTCCCATCCAATACGCGTGTAATTTGCTATTGTTCTTATGGGTCTTTGAAGTTTTTCCTATTGGACATAATCCTGTTTTTGATGGAGTATTTCTCTAATTAGTTAGGGTTACTGCTGTCGAAAATACCTCATCCCACTTAGCAAACATGAATGTTGTCTAGTTTATTGTTAGAGTTGTAGACTAAGAAAAGTCAATTACCTAAGTAGTATCAACACATGAGGTGTTTCATAGGCTAAATTGGGTCCCCCCAAAATTCCAGATGTTGAAGTCTGAAAACCCAGTATCTCAGAATATAATCGCAGTTGAAATAAGATCTCTATAAAGAGGTGATTGAATTAAAAAGAAGCCTTACGAGTGGCTTCTAATCCACTCTGACTAGTGTCAGACTGGACAGCTTGGGCCTCAACACTGAAAAAAACAGAAGACCAGGAGAGCACGTTGCAAGAAGGAGACCAACTGCAAGCCCAGGAGGAAGGCCTCAGAAAGACACCAACCTTTCAGACCGCTTGAACCTGAACTTCTAGCTGCCAGAACTGTGAGAAAATAAATGTCTGTTGTTGAAGTCACCCAGTCTGTAGTGTTTTGTTATGGGAGCCCACAGCACTGAGCAGCCTCACAGGGCACCCCAGGAGCCTCTGCCATTACAGAGAAGGCTGCGGAAGACACAGACGCAGAACTCAAGCTAGTGTAGGTCGTAAAGGGAGATCTGAGGAAAGTGCTCTGGGATCATCAAGGGAGCCAGAATTCCTTCCATGTGGGCGATCTAGGAAGAGCTCTCTCTTTAAGGAGAGATGTCATCTGAGCTGGACCTTCAAAGATGGGCAAAATTGCAGTAACGGAGCTTGGGGCAGGGGGAGTAGACCATGATCCAAGAGACGAGGGGCTTTCACAGGCATGGACCTTGCTCATGCTACACCCCAATACCTATAATGGCAGCCCTGTTGTCTCCCACCTGTGGAAGAGACTGGCGGTCTACAGACCTGAATAAACATCAGAACCAACAGAAAACATTTCAGAAAAATACGTGGATCCTCAGGCCTCATCCCAATCCACTATATCAGGAGTTCCAGGGAGTATATCCTGAAATCTTTATTTTCACCAGCATCTCAGATGAGACAATATCAACTTCATTAACTTTAAGGCTTGCTTTTATTAAAAACATTTTACTGCCAATACGACTGGCTATATTTCTATTGAATGAGAAAGTACGTAACTACAGGAAAAGTTATTATGAGTTTGGTAATGATTTCAAGTGATTTGTATTTTATTGATTAGAGCTAAGTCTGCAGGTTTCAAACTGGTATGTAAATGTCACTTTGACATATACATATACATTAACATGTTAATGTTAATTCAACTTACAGATAATACAAGGTTGAGTATGGGGCTTTCGCTTCTTTGTGTCCCCACACATACACTGAAGTTCATCCACATTTTTTAGATCAAGAATTATGGGTCTTTCAATAGTTTCTACACCCAAATGATTCTATCGTAAAATATCAGACTTTTCTATTACAGACCTTCCAGATGAGGGAGACTAAGAAAGAGAGAAGAAGGGCAGAAATAGAGACTGTTGTCACACTTTAGGCTCAAATAGAGGGTCCTGCCTCAATGTGGCAGCCAAGTCAATGGTGAGCCAAAGTGGCAGCAGTGATTTTTCACTAACTAAAACCTAAAGTCAAGGTCTTGAGCGGAGGGAGGGTAAGGGAGGGTTCAACTAGTGTCGGTCTCTGTTTTTTTCTCTCCCCTTTTTCCTAATCCCTCTGAGATGTAGCCATGTTTGGAGGTTTTTCGGTTGTTTTTGTGTTTTTGTTTTTAACTCTCTGAGACTCAAAATCCTCCTAAGGTGATGAAAGTAATCGCCACTTATTAAAGTGAGGGTTAGGTAAGATCAGTTAGGTAAAAAAATTACAAAACCCAGCATTAGAGCACTCCTTGGCCCCCATTCCATGTCACAAGGATGAACTCTCTCATCTATGTTTCAGTCAGCCTTTCCTCTACTCAGGTTTTAGGTGAAGCCCAAGCCTTACCACTTAAAGCTCTAGTTCAGTCAAAAGTTCACAACATTGCGACCTTCCTCCATAGTTCATTAGCCACAGATCGTTGGGTAAGTCATCTTCCCAAACAGACCAATTTTCCCCAAGTGCATGACAGATCATAATATAGAGTGTACTCACCTGCTCTTCTTTCCCAGTCTGGAGATGACCCTCCTCTAGAAAATCTTCCCTGACACCCATCACCACCACCATAAGCCTTTCATTTCAGATTTCTTAATAACTGCTATATTTCATTCATTATTCAATCATGTTAATACATGCCAGACTTAGACACTGAAAGAACAAACAGCCAAACTCCTGCTTTCCTGGAGCTGCCAGTCTGGTGGTGAAGACCCAAAATATTACTTATGCAAATCGCAGGGTGGGATAAGTATTAGGGAGAAAAATGAAACAGGGTAAGAGAACAAAAATCTTGCTATTTGAGGGCCGCCCTCCCTGGTGGTACAATGCACTATGATACAAACCACAGCTACTGCAGTATGAGTTCAATACCTGCCTCTGACCAGAGAGGGGACCCACATGGTACAGCAGATCTCTCCTGCCTTGCCCACTGCTCCCCTCAGCTATGTATTTCCATTGATCTGCCTGTTCTGTTCCCTGCTCTGTCTCTGCCTCTTAACCCCATGTCTCTGGCCTGTATCCCAGTGCTTGTATGAATAAATAAATCTTTATTATTTTTATAAAGATTTATTTATTTATGCATACAAGAGATGGAGTACAGGCCAGAGTCACAGGAAGTGAGAGGATTCACCAGACAGAGTGGGGAGCAGAACAGGCAGACCGACTGAAACACACTGCCAAGGGCAGCAGCGGGAGAGGCAAGAGAGATCTGCTGTGCCATGTGGGTCCCCTCCCAAGCCAGCAGCAGGGATCAAACTCGTGCTGCAGTGGCTACGGCTTGCCCCATAGTACGTTGCCCAACCCACTACACCACCAGGAAGGCTCTATGAATAAATAAATTAAAAAAAAAAAAACTTTCTATTGGGGTAGGAGTCAGGAAGGCATCTCTGAGGTGGTGTCTGAGAGACATAGGTTGTGAGGGTCGAGGGTCAGGGGCCAGCAGCGAATCTGGAAGAGAGCCTCCACACAGCATTCTTCCTTGACAATGGGAAGAGTCTTGTGTTACTCACTTTCTATACCATTGCTATGGGTTGAATTGTGTCCTTCTAAAAAAGATATGTTGGAATCCTAACCAGCAATACCTGAAAATCTGGGCTTATTTAGAAAGAAGGTCCTTACAGAGCTAATCAAGTTAAAATGAGGCCATGAAGATGGGCTCTAATTCCATCTGGTGTCCTTATAAAAGTTTGGATGAAGAGAAAGGTACACATGACTCTGAGAGGGGGAGTGCAGAGGGATACAAGGAATACCACAAAAGCAGAGATTGGGGCGATACTATAAAGGTAGAGATCGGGATGTATAAACCAACATGGACAGTAAATCATCAAATCTAAGATAAGCATGGAGCAGATTTTTTCCTCACAGCCCTGCCAACACCTTGATCTTGGACATCAGCTTCCACAACTGTGAGACAATAATTTTTTGTTGTTGAAACCTGACTGACGTAAGCAAAGATTATGGCACTTTGTTATGGCAACCTTTAGAAGCTACTAGAACAATTTACCACCGTGGAGTTCACACACTGGCCACCCGCTTTCCTAGATCCACAGGATAAACCCCTGATTACTTGGATGATTATCAATGGACTCCTGTTTCCAGACTTATTTTCCCAGTTTATTTTCTACAGTATTATCCTGATCACTCTGAAATGAAACTTTAACCATCTCACTGGTTCCTAAGCCTTCATCTGTCTTCATGGAAATCTAGATTTCTCAGCTCCAGCTACTTTCTGCCCAACCTTCTTTCTTCCATCTGTGACCCCTCCTGGGTGGTCTAACTTCTGCTCATCTTTACTGCCTCCTCTCCCCTTTCTATGCCCCCTCCCCAGCTTTCCCAAGGCCAGGAAGACCAGGTTTACTGTCCCTTCTATGTGATCCCAGAAGTCCTTGTGTTTAATGCCATGGTGACATTTATCACAATACATCCAAGGTCTGTTTTTCCATCTTTTTCTTTTGACCATGAGCTCCTATCCTGGTTGTCTCTCCAGGTGCTAAGATAGTTCCTGACACTTAGGAAGCATTTATTGGATAGATGAAGAAGTGAACAAAGCATGTCATCTTTTAACCAGCTGGCCCCAGAAATATTTTTTTTACCTTTAGGGGTAGGGGTGGGGAGGTGACCTTTCAAAGTATTTCCCAATAGCATTTGGAACCACTGGAGCTGGACGGACTGCACCTTTCTTTAATGGTTGCAAGAGGAATTTGGATGAGACATTCAAGAACTGATCCTTGTGTCGCAAGACTGCAGTATAAGGAAGGGAAGTAAACATTCTGACAATTTTGAGTCTGGTGTTGACTTATTTTGGTGTCTTTTTTTTTTTTTTTTATAGGAAGTGGCATTTCAGGTTTTTACCTAGCTTCTGATTCTGCAACTGCGGACCCAGGAATGAGATAAAGGTTGTGGTGGGCAGATGAATAGGGGATTGTTGCAACCAACAATGCAATATGTTGTGTGCTCAAGAGTCCAAAAAGTGAACATTTTGAGGTTTAACAATTATTGCATTCTCTTTTATAAATGCCACAGAACCTGGAAAAGAGAGGAAGACCGTATACACAGACAACACACACACACACACACCAACACGCAGAAGACAGTGGGGTAAGAGATAAAAATACAAATAATCAGGATTTGGTCTCTTGCAAATTCCTGAAAGGAGAAATGTATCCGAATTTCCAGCCCTCAAGAAATAGGGCCTAAAAAGTCTTGTGAGCCAAAGGGAGGAAAAAAACGGGGGAGGGGGCGGGGGACTCCGCTCTTCGCAGCAGGAAGTCTTCAATGGCTATCGAGTTATGAAGAAACAACTCTAAACGCAAGTCCTCATTCGGAGCGCTAAAGTCGCTTTTACCAAATAAAGAGCAATATAAATGCTGGGAGCAGCCTCCTCACGGTGTTGGAGAAACAACTCGGTTTTCCCATGTGAGAAAGCCAGAGAGCTCCGACTGGTAGTAGTCCAGACCTGTGTAAGGGGTTTTATTTGCAAGTCAATGAGCCAAATGGACGACCAGGCTAGTTGTGCCGCGTTCTGGAAAGCAAGGTTATTATTATCGCCTATTGCCCCACTGAACAATTTCACTGAAAAGGAAGAGTCCCGGCCGTGTGCGCGCACAGTGCCTCACGGGACGTGCAGCTACGTGTCCACCTCCAGAACGACTTTATTTACAAAGCGATTACCATGTTATCTATTTGTTTTCCTTTTCCAACAACAGCAGCCTTACTCAGCCCTCGAATTTCTTAATTACAAACCCGTTTGCTTCTAAATCAACCCCAAACCGTCAGGCTGAGCCCCGAGGGAGGCTGTGCAAGTTTGCACACACCCCCACTCCCGGATCAAGGGCAACAGCAGAAGCAAGAAACTGTGTATGTGCAAAAAGGTGGATCTGGGGACGAGGATCGCTGAGTTTGTTTACAGAGCAGAGACGCCTCAGCTCGGATGCCAAAGCTACCAAGAGCTGCAAACGCAAACTTAGCAGAAGCACACGTACCCGGGGAGCGGGGAGCGGGCCCGAAAGAGCGGACCGGATTTTCGGGCACGGGAGCGGAAGCAGCCCGACCCGCGAGCGCGCTCGGTCCACCTGCAGCCGCTGTTTTACCCCGCCCCCCGCTACTGTCCTTGAAAGAAGTATGGGGGTGGGGGACAGGGGTTGCATCTACACGCAAAATATCTGGATCAGTTTACCTACTGACCCTCCAAAAACACAAAGCCACCGTCCAGGAAATCGCATTCAGGGGAGGGGGCACTATTTGTCAGGGGTTTTAAAACTCCGGTCGGGGAAACGCAGCCATTCTTTGCAGCCCGGAAAGGCTCTTGCAAAGCCTGGGGAGCAGAAGAGCACTTGGAGGGTGGGCGCGCTGGGCTAACTCCCTGTTCTGTAGGAGGCAGTGCAGATCGTTAGGAGGGTTGAGTGGCAGCATTGGGAGTAGGGGGTCCGGTCAGATGGGGGCGGTGAGTTTTCCTCGCCTCGCTCCCGGCTGGCGCTACCTTCGGGCGCAGAACCCAGGAAGATTTTCGACCTCCGCCGAGGGCGGCAGTGCTGAGAAGAATCCGGATCGAGGGGCAGCGGGGCGGCGCCAGGGCCCGCAGCCTCTGCGCACGTGCAGCCAGCCGCGGGGACGCGGCTCCCCACCCCGGTCCAGCGTGCTCAACTCCACACTCCGCGTTTTTCCCCCGCCCGCCCCGGAGGCTCTCGCTCCGCCCTTCTTAAAAATCCCTTATATTAACTGTGGCCAAAGCCCGAAGAAACACAGCTCATTGTTGGCAGCTGCCGGGCGGTCTTGCCGAGCTGTGAGGGCAGCGGAGGGGAAATAAAAGGGAAACGGCTCCGATTCTGCCCCAGCGGCTGCTGCAAGACCTCGGCGCCGACTTCGCGGCAGTGAGCGCCCTGCACACGAGGAAGGCCCCCTCTATGTGCTGCTGAGCCGGTCCTGGACCCGACGATCCCGCCCTCGGTCTTCGGAACAGAAATCGGAAAGACGGAAGGTGAGTGCGGCGGGCGAAGCGGGCTGGGGCTCCTGCCGGCCCAGTCCTCGGAGGGCTGGGTTTGCCCGGAGGAAGAGCGCGAGGCGGAGCTGGGGAATAACAACAGGATGTGCAACTACAGGATGAGGAGGGTTGCTTTAATGCCTGAAGTTCGCAGCAGGGCTACGGGGCACTTCCTTTATTAGGCGACTTCGGGGAGCAGAGAGGGTTGTGTGCTCGGGTCCCCCCGACAGATCGCAGGGGAAGGGGCTTTTTGTGCAGCGCCGGGCTGTGTTGTAGGTGGCGGAGCCGCCGTGGAGGCGAGCCCGGGTGCACGGGCTACCAGTGGGATCCTAGAGATGGAGATTCGCAGCCGACGTGCGTCCAGAAAAGCTGGGCAGAGGCGAGAAAAAGTGGGGTGTGCCGTGGTGGGCGACACGTGTGGCGCGGGTCTTACCGTCTGCCTTTTTCACTTTCAGGACTGGAAATGGCAGACCATATGATGGCCATGAACCACGGGCGCTTCCCCGACGGCACCAACGGGCTGCACCACCACCCTGCCCACCGCATGGGCATGGGGCAGTTCCCGAGTCCCCATCACCACCAGCAGCAGCAGCCCCAACACGCCTTCAATGCCCTGATGGGCGAGCACATACACTACGGCGCGGGCAACATGAATGCCACGAGCGGCATCAGGCACGCGATGGGGCCAGGGACTGTGAATGGAGGGCACCCCCCGAGCGCGCTGGCCCCCGCGGCCAGGTTTAACAACTCCCAGTTCATGGGCCCCCCGGTGGCCAGCCAGGGAGGCTCCCTGCCCGCTAGCATGCAGCTGCAGAAGCTCAACAACCAGTATTTCAACCATCACCCCTATCCCCACAACCACTACATGCCGGATTTGCACCCTGCTGCAGGCCACCAGATGAACGGGACAAACCAGCACTTCCGAGATTGCAACCCCAAGCACAGCGGCGGCAGCAGCACGCCCGGCGGCACCTCGGGCGGCAGCAGCACCCCCGGCGGCACCTCGGGCGGCGGCGCGGGCAACAGCAATAGCAGCGGCGGCAGTGGCAGCAGCAACATGCCCGCCTCCGTGGCCCACGTCCCTGCTGCAATGCTGCCGCCCAATGTCATAGACACCGATTTCATCGACGAGGAAGTGCTTATGTCCTTAGTGATAGAAATGGGTTTGGACCGCATCAAGGAGCTGCCCGAACTCTGGCTGGGGCAAAACGAGTTTGATTTTATGACGGACTTCGTGTGCAAACAGCAGCCCAGCAGAGTAAGCTGTTGACGCGATCGAAACCCCGGCGAAAGAAATCAACACCCCCCACCCTACCCCCCAACTTCTTCGGTGTGAATTAAAAAACATTCCCTTAGACACAGTATCTCACTTTTCAGATCCTGAAAGGTTTGAGAACTTGGAAACAAAGTAAACTATAAACTTGTACAAATTGGTTTTAAAAATTGCTGCCACTTTTTTTTTTTTCTGTTTTTGTTTCGTTTTTGTAGCCTTGACATTCACCTCCCTTATGTAGTTGAAATATCTAGCTAACTTGGTCTTTTTTGTTGTTTGTTTTTACGCCCTCCTCACTTTCTCCAGTGCTCAACTGTTAGATATTAATCTTGGCAAACTGCATAATCTTGTGGATTTTGTAGATGGTTTCAAATGACTGAACTGCATTCAGATTTTCGAGTGAAAGGAAAAATTGCATTAATTGGTTGCATGAACTTTGAAGGGCAGATATTACTGCACAAACTCTGCCATCTCGCTTCATTTTTTTAACTATGCATTTGAGTACAGACTAATTTTTTAAATAGGCTAAACTGGAAGATTTAACAGATGTGGGCCAAACCGTTCTGGATCAGGAAAAGTCATACTGTTCTCTTTCAAGTTGCTGCCCCCTCCCCCATATGTACAGACAATAATAGGGTGTGGAATGTCGTCAGTGGCAAACATTTCACAGGTTTTTATTTTGTTTCTGTCTTCAACATTTTTGACACTGTGCTAATAGTTATATTCAGTACATGAAAAGATACTACTGTGTTGAAAGCTTTTTAGGAAATTTTGACAGTATTTTTGTACAAAACATTTTTTTGAAAAAATACTTGTTAATTTATTCTATTTTAATTTGCCAATGTCAATAAAAAGTTAAGAAATAACTTGCTTTCTAGAAGTCATTTGGGGTGGTGGTTCCCTTTGGTGGCTCTTTTTTTTTTTTTTTAAGTTTGAACACTATTGATGAGTGTAAGCATTCCAAAGGATAAATTACAGGACACTAAAACAGGTCATGATGAGCTTAAGCAGAGAGCAGGATTTAACATAATTGGCATAATGCTTCATTGTTATCATTGTGACATGCCTCTTGGTGTGGTTTCATCAAAAGCTGCAAAGTTGTCAAAGAGCTGCTTTTCCCCCTTTAATTGCCATCAAATTCGAGTGTACTGCAGAGTTGGGTAAGAGGTGTAATACTAAATATTACAAAAAGGACTAATTTTTCCTAGGATGGGAGGGGGAAATCCAGTGTTTCTGGTTACACATGATACAGCTACTTGAATGGAGATGGGATTGGAATAATATAATGGGAGACTGATAAGACTGGCATTAAATATAAATCTACCTTTATCTCTAGGAATGAATTTATTTCTCAAAGTGCTAAATAGAGGCACACTCTAGTTTAATGTCAGAAAGCTGCTGACTGGTTTATAGATCTAAGAGGGAGAAGACAGACTTCTACCTTGAGGCTTTCTATTTTGTTCTCCTATAATATTTAAAATTTACTCAGGGAGGTTGATTCAAAGGTCAAATTACAATCTTCACAAGATGTTCCCTCTCAAGCATGTCCTGTTTTCCAGAATTCTGAGGCATTTCTGTTAGGGGCAGAGTGTGCAAAGGACAGAAGGATAAGATCAATTTACCTCCATGTATAAGGAAAAGGAGACATAACTAGAGTTAAGTAGGTGTCAAGTTTTTCCTTACATAATCAAGCATAGGAAAAAGTCATCATATTGTACAAGTCTCAGATGATCCCAGTTGGAAGGAGGAAGAATTTTCTTTGCCTTTTCATGTTTTCCTGGCTTTAATTTTATAAGAACACATTGAAGAAAATAAATAGTTTTGTATTTCACCTACTGGAGGAGTAAAGAAATCTAGGTTGGGGAGAATCTCACAATAATATTTGAAAGGAGTGTTTCATTTGGACTGTTACATTCTAATTTTCAATTCCACATTACATAATTTTAAAATCAGGAGTGGGGCGGACACAGAGATGTGTTCAATTAAAGTGAGTCTGGCACAAGGTTGATTTCGGTATAATTCAGATCACCTACATTCTATAATTCTATTTCCAAGGCAGGCAATGTAAAATTAAGATGCATACTCCACTGGGTGTTTTTATACCTCTATAATTGACACTTCTTATTAAAAATTATATTCTAAATAAATAATTTCTCTGGGAAAAAAAACACTGAATCATTCAAACTCTTTTCACCCCATTTTAAAAGCTGATCTAAATTTCCCACATTAATAGTTAAAGCTGAAGTTTTCTTCAGTTAAGATATGTCAATACTAAATCTGCAATCAGCAGTAAATCTTCCTGGCTAAGCATTTTCTCAGTGAGTTGTGTTTTTTTTTTTTTTTCCAGAGGCACAAGTGAAAAAATATGTTTGCATACATATTAATACAGCAATTCTAGTTCTTTTTCACTTGTGCCAAGAAAAAGGGAAAGCTATGGGAGGCATTGTTTTTTTGCATAAAGACAGAAGCAAAAGGATTGTCTTGCCACCACCCTTCACCATTTATTCTGCCAGGGAATAAGCCACAACACCTGCTCTGTCACTCAATTCCTCCTGCTGCTCTAGGCCGGAATGCGTATGTGGAGATGCAGAGCCCAAGAACTATTATTAGATCCTGAGCCCATCTCTGCCAGAACAGAGGGCTCAAACAGAGGAGCTGGGTTAAAAGCACAATTTCTCTTCAGTACAAATACAAGCCCCTCCCCTTCCCCATTCATTTGAATGATCTCTATTTCATTAAAACCCTTTCTTGATCAACCATTGAGCAGATTCTGTGATATCTGCAGGTCTCTTAAGCAGAGAAAAATAAGTCCTTGTTTGAACAACCTGATTAATGAAACCTGTATAGTGACCTAGATCACCGGGCTACTGGCAGACATTTGCAAAACCTTTTGTGGTCTCGCTTCCTACTAAGTTGCTTAGAGCATATGGGGAAATTTGACCTCTGTACCTTGGCTGTTTTTCAAAAAGTTCTAATATGGTACAAGAGAGCTTCTGTTCTTTAAGCTTTGCCCACAAATAGACACTCCATGCTTGATTTTCAAGAAGAGATCAATGATAAGCAACAGCACAACATCAGAGAAACATGTCAGAAAAATAAGTACGCAATAATAAAAACTCGTACCTCTGCCTAGTGGCTCCTAAAATCCTGGTGCTAGTTCTCTGCTGAAACTGATAAAGATGTTACAGCTATGGATGAGTCTTTGAAGAACAGTTACCTAATCACCACTGTTTATGGGGTGCTAGGCTGGAGCACTAGTACCAGAAGGCTGACATCTATTGTGAAGTTTATGGTCTCCGTGACTTTTACTACTGTAAACGCCTGGGATAGCTATAAATTGATGTCAACATTAAAGGCCAGATCCTTTAGAGCAAAATATTAATCCACTAATCTATTATGGGTGGCCAGCTTTGAAATATAAACTTTGCAGCCCCGGATGATTAGGTGTTTTCGCCCCCTTGTGGAATTTATTTAGAAGGTCAAAAGGAAAGCTGTTTCCTCAGGCGTTTTTTGTGGTGGTGTTTATTTTATTGTTTGTTTTTACCATTTCTGAAGACTTCATTTTCTCTCTTGAAGCAAACAGCATATATTTGAGCAGGGTTTTTTTTTTTTGTTTTGTTTTTTGTTTTTTTGTTTTTTTGTTTTTTTATCATGGGACACTCCAAAACAAACACTCTTTACTTACAAAAGACTTTAACCTATGATTAA
The DNA here is from genome assembly GCA_019455555.1 of Galemys pyrenaicus. Lineage (NCBI taxonomy): Eukaryota > Metazoa > Chordata > Mammalia > Eulipotyphla > Talpidae > Galemys > Galemys pyrenaicus. Next base: position 2,808,717 of record JAGFMF010011861.1, read on the forward strand.
ATGTGCATAATTGTGATTTGCCTCATATTTCAAAATACACATCGGTTAAGGGATTTTATTTTTAAAAGTATAATAAGCAGTGCTTTAGCCTGTCTGCTAAAACTGATACTCTGCACCTTCACAACAGAACTGGTGATTTGGGAAAAGTGCAAATAATGCATGGGGTTGGAAAGGTAAAGGGAAATGTCCAGGAATGCAGAGTGCAATTATCGACATTGGAATGTGACCAAGCAGCAGGTTCTAATCTTGTGAAAAGGGCCACAGGATGTTTCATGAGAATGAGTGTTGCTGTCTAATTGATTCAGTAAAATTTACTTTAAAATAAACTTGGCAGATAACATTGTCTGCAAAAAATAAATAAATGTAGAATTCAAGGAATTTAGGACCTAAGCCATTGGCAGTTTTCTTCTCTCCAACAGTATTGTTTTGCTAGCACAAAAGAGGTGTTACCCACAGCTTCAGAGATGGTATTTATCATTTTGCTACTGTACCACTATCATCAGAATCAAGCTCCCAGGCAGGTTGAAGCAAGAGAACAATAGGTAGCACATCAGGTGACTTAGCCAATGAACCCCTATTATCATGTGTTCTGTTTGTCTTTTCCCCCCAGAATAGAAGGAACAATGGCAATGTCAGAATTTTAATTGCAATGGACTGGCTTAAATTACTTGACCTATTTTTATCCAGCAAGGAGAGGAATAATTCTTGTTCCCTGGTAGCTATCCCTCTCATTTAAAATGGAAAAAGAAACATAAGGATATTTTAATCAAATAATGTACATTTCATAAAGTGTCACAGTGTGCCTTATTGTAAATAACCACCACCTACATACTTTAAGATTTTTAAATACCTAAAATAAAGAAATTTTCCCTTCATAGGAAGAGTTAAACTCATAAATAATGCTCAAAGATAAATTGGAAGTATTCTATGAGTTGTTTTTATTTTGCTGTATAGAAATACAATAAGAGAAAGAAAAAAAAAAAAAAAACAAGAGAACTAGGGGTCTACGGTGTTGAAGAAATGAATCCACCATCCTTGGGAAAGAGAGTATCAACCAAATCCTTGCACCCGCATTAACTATTTCTTTCTCTGAAAAGAGCGCTAAAGTTATCAGAACCCGCCCCAAGAGAGGTTGGTGGTGTTTTTGAAAACCCAAGTTTGGCTCTACTAAGACGTACAGCAGGAACTAAGGCAGATGAAAGATGAAGGATGGGTATGATTGTTTGCTTTATAGGCTGCTGGTTTTCATTAGGTTAAAGTAATCTGGGGTGAGGACAGTGGGGCACAGGGGTTTGGAATGTTCCCATTGTGCTGTGCCCTGAAATCTTCCCTTTCTCCCCTCTACAGTAGAGTGGCTCCTTGTTTATATTTTGGTTTGCTGAACAAAGCAGACAAAGGATCTTGACTCCACAAGGAGCCTGTGGCCAGGCCAGGCCAGTATGGTGCAGTACAGGAGACATGCAAATAGTGGCTTTAGTCTTGCTAAAAGAACCCTTCCAGGCCATTCTTAAAAGCTGGGTGGGGAGCAAGGTTTAGACCTGAGTGAACAGCAAGCTAGTATAAAGTCCGAGAAGGTCAGCAGAGGACAGTCATCTTCAGGTTGTGATATTGTTTTAGAAGTGCTGGGAGGGGCTGGCATGTCAGTCAAGGCCATATGGTCAGGGCTTTGAAGACGTTTCTCTTTGTGCCCCACCCTGGGGACCGATTTAAAAAAAAATTGGTCTTGTGATTTCCTTAAGTAATTTGACCATTGCACATTTTTAAAAATTTCTGGTTGTTGTTGTTGGCTTCAGAAGGTACCTCCATGCTGACAAACATGCAGTACTGAAATTGTGCCTAAAAATCCTCAGGTCACCTAGTAAATGTTGCCTTGCTATATTTCTCTTGGTTAACCCTTTAAAGATGGATAAGCAGAATGATGATTCACCCCATATTTCTTTATTACCTAACGTGTTTAGTAAGTACAGGCCTGACAGAGCCCATAGGTGAAAAGAGGTTGAACTGCTATTGCTCCACACACGACCTTAAAATAACTGAATGTATCTTCAATCCCCACCTGACACAGACTTTTAGATCATTGGTTCTTAACTGGGTGCAGCCTCCTTTCTAGGAGTCTTATCAGAAAGGGGAGAAAGTAGAAAAAGCAGTAACTTGATAAAATATATGCCATCTATGATATATTTGGAAACAAACACACTTAAATATACATTATTGCAATAAAACACATTTCAGAAAAACTGTTAAAAATCTTTACTGATGGGCCCAGGGTTTTAAATAGTGAGAAGTACTGTTTAGACACCAGGGGATTAATGGACTTTCAGCCAGCATTACTTAACAAATCATTTTGCTGACTCTTCAATTTTCTGTGACTGGGTTGACTGCAAAGCTCCTACTGTGTGCCAGGCATTGTGGTAGCCACTTTACATACATCCCCCACTTTCAGACATCCTCTTATTTAACCCTCACAACATTCCTGCATAGTCCACTTTAAGATAAGGCAACTGATATTTAGAGAGAAAATAAATTGCTTAAAGGTAACACAGCTAGTAGGAGGTGATCGTTTTCCCAGCATTAGCTTCCAAAACAGTGTTCTTTCTAATAGATAAAGTGCTGTCCTGAGCCATTGTATTTCTGTTCTTAGATGCCACCAATTATAAGACAATCCATTTAAAAATACCACTTCAGGAAAAACCCCACTATATGATAGGTACACAAATTATAAAGCATACTAACTACCATGGCTGTGTCTAGTCATACAATCACATACCATTTCCTTAGGGGAGCCATAAGATTTGGTTCTAGAGTTTTACAAATCTAGTCTAAGACTGGTCTCTAAGATGCAAGATATCCTCAATGTCTGCCTGGTCCTTTAACACCTTCTCTTATTTACACTTCAAGTCAAATGAAAGAAAGCAATGATTTCAATTGTAATTTTTATTTCCTTTTTTAAAAAAGATTTATGTATTTATGCATATAAGAACTGGGGTATATAGGGTGTAGAGGTGGAGGGGCAGTGAGAGAATTCACCAAAGACAGAGTGGGGAACAGAACAGGCAGATCAACTGAAATACACTGCTGAGGGGACCAGGGACGAGACAGGAAAGGTCTGCTGCACCATGTGGGTTAGCCTCCCCTGTCAGAAGATCGATCTTGTGCTGTAGTAGCTGCCCTTATAGCTTCATAGTGCTGTGACTTAACCCCTGTGCCACCAGGGAAGCCCTTGTTTTCTTTCTTAATTAAATCTAGGTTGCTGGATAGTTAATTGCTTCTTTCAGAAGTTAAGCCAATTTTGTTAGCTTTGTCAGTTCTATATTCTATTAATTGAGAACATCAGCGGCTAAATTTTCTGCTGACAAGAAGACCACTTCACGACCAGTAGTTATGATTTAACATTGATAACAAGGCACAGGCTGATTTGAGAATATCCATATGTGACAAAACGCACTTCTTAGGCTAAAGCAACTATAATACTTAATTACACTTAAATAATCTTTCAGTCTTTCAAAACGTTCTTGATATAGATGTATGCTTACTTCTACTTGCTGAGGTCTTCTACCAAAATGGAGAACTGCTCTTCCATTAATAGGTGCAGTAAAAAGACTGGTGGATCAGGAGTAAAAAAGAAACAGCAACATAGGTTGTAGTCAGCTCTGCAACCACATAGCCGAGTAATTTAATCAGCATTGGCTCGAGTTTCTCCATCAGTAAAATGAAGTTGTATGTTTAATTAATACATTCTGTATTGAAGTTGTCATGAAGGTACATAAACCCATTCCTATCACTTTCTTCTTCTGGAAAATTGGACCACAATTATTATAAAATTCCTTCCAAATCTTTTTTTTTTTAAAGATTTATTTATTTATGCATACAAGAACTGGGGTACAGGCCAGAGATGTGGGGGGGTGAGAGGATTCACCACAGAGAGTGGGGAGCAGAACAGGCAGATCAACAGAAGTACACTGCTGAGGGGAGCAGCGGGCACAGCAGGAGAGGTCTGCCACGCCATGTGGGTCTCCCCCTGGCCGGCCGCAGGGATCGAACTCGTGCTGCAGTGGCCGCGGTTTGCTTCATAGTGCGTTGCTTAACCCACTGCGCCACCAGGGAGGCCCTCCTTCCAAATCTTTACATCATTTCTTGCCATTCTTTTTTCCAAGCTAGCTGTGATCCTGGAATTAACTATGAATTAACAGTATGCCAAGTACCTACACCAGTTGGGAAAACTTTCAAGAGTAGGAACTATCTCTATAAATGTCCCCTTTATTCCATAATGACCACCAGTGTTGGCAACTGAGATTTTGGTGAGTTAGCAAATGCCAAAAAAATTACCACCCACAAAATATGTCTAATATATGCCCCTTGCAAGATATAGGTGACTACTTAACATTCTCTGTTGATGCAGTAGTTTATGGATGTTACTTACTGAAAATAATTTGATCACTTCTTCATTTCAGGTTCTGCTTATTTTCATTTTTTATGCAGATTAATTTCATTTTTTCAACCACATAAATATCCCTCAATAAATATTTACATTCTCTTCCTTTAAACAGCTCTTCCTGGACCACATTCACTACCACCATCGTCACTGTTACTGTCTATTTTCTCAAAGAGACAAACCTATATATACAGCTTCATGTGTGTGCGTGTGCTCATGTGTGTACTGCTGAAGTAGAAGAAGCTAATAAGCATTAAACACTGTATGCTGATGCCTAAATGTTTTCAAATAAATGGGCACACCTCTCTCCCAATTTATTTCCTTTCCTTCCCCAACCTCCCAACACCCAGTTTCTTTATTTTATACCATTATTCCAGTTTGGGAAATCAATTATTTAGCTAGATGGCATGCTAATAGATTAGTCATAAATAGTTATACTGAGGGAACTGAATATCATAATACATAACTATGCAAGAAGTACTTCTTGACGGGTGTGTAAAAATAATGTGGCTAAAGAAGAGTGATAAAATATAATAGAACACTTGATCCTTTCATTAGTTGACCACTAGGTGTAGCTGAAGTTCTGCAAGTTTGTATTTGCACGGTTCTCCCAGCTAAAAGGGTAATGTCACAAATTTAAAGAACTTGCCCCCACCCACCTCTTCACCCATTTGCTTTATTGATATAAAAATGTTCCTTGTGACATATTATAACCCCTAAATTAAAGGTAAGCCAAGAACATCTAAACACACTCTGCCTGGCACCACTGTTTACTAGACTCTATTAAAAACTGGAAATTGACAAAAGCTGTCTTTGACTGCCCTCCATTTTTTTCCCCTTTTATGCCTTTCATTCTTTGAAGTGCTTTCCTCCTGCCTTCCATACACTCAGGTACCAGTAGCTCAATTTCTGCCCTGCTGGAGACATTTATGTCTCAAGAGAGAAACTCTCGAGAGTACAACATTTAAACTAAGGAATAAGCTTTAATTGGTAGGATTTTGCACTTCAGACAGAAAGAGTTCTCACAGTTGGTAGGCCTTTCTCCACCCTTCTCTGACCTTTAAAGCACTCCTCTTTCCTGTGTCTCCTCCCTGTGAGGCCAGTCCAGCTCCATATTTTATACTAGGCCCTTTGCTGAGTCAGAAGAGCCCTTGCAGCTTCCCTTTGGTTCTCTTGGGAAACTCACCTTTTGAGACGTAAGAAGTTCAGTCTCCCAGGGCTGCCATGTTGTGAGGAAGCCAGGCCACATGGAAAGTCCTCATGCAGGTGCCCCCACTGCTAGCACCACTGAGACTCCCAGCTGACAGATTTTGACAGCCTCCACAGTGAGGAAGATGCTTCCACAAGCTTCCAGGCCCAGCTGCTGATGACTACTGTGGCTTCCCAATTGACAGCCCAGATATTAAACATGGAGCAAAGCAAAACTTTGCACCTAGCATCTTTCAATTCTTGCCTTAGAAAACCATGACCAGGGCCTCCCTGGTGGCACAATGGGTTAAGCAACACACTCTGAAGCAAACCACAGCTACTGCAGCACAAGTTCGATCCCTGCTGCCGGCCAGGGAGGGGACCCACATGGCAAGGCAGACCTCTCCTGCCTCGCCCACTGCTCCCCTCAGCAGTATGTTTCGGTTGATCTGCCTGTTCTGCTCCCCACTCTGTCTCTAGTGAATCCTCTCACCTCCCTGGACTCTGGCCTGTACATATAAATAAATAAATTGTAAATTCTTGTACATATAAATAAATAAATTGAAAAAAACCCAAAAAAAACAAAAACCCATGCCCATCCAAAAATGATGCATTTGGGGTGATTTGATAAGTAGTAATTACAATTGAAAAACACTTATTATCTCACACAGTACATATTTTTACTTATTCAGATTTTTTTTTTTATTACTCTTCCTGCTTTTAACTCTGTTAGGGGGAAAGGGATTCCTGAATGGATTACAGTAATAGGTTTATGGACTCCAACCCCCACTCCAGACCAACAATATCCCAAAACCACAAATCCTATAAGATCATTATCAAAGAGTGGATCACTGGGATGAGCTAAGCAGCCAGGCTGGGTATAAAACCGGACATATGGGTCTTGGGGGCTCTCTTCATCCGGAGCCAGCTCTCAGTACACAGTTGGGTTCTAGTTCTGAGGATCTGGTAGGACATTTGCAGATTTGTATCCCTCTCTTCTCCTTGTGTTATTACTACTTTATTCCCCCTACTTTTGTAAATAAAACCATTTTTTCACCTTTGTTGTATGTGCCTGCAGTTGGTGATTATCACAGGTGCCTTTTGAGCATGCTGGTAAGGACCCAGTCAGGCAAATCCATTTTATTTCAGGGTTGCCCTAGAATATAACCTCTTTGAGAAAAGGAATTTTTGCCTGCTTTTTCATTAGACACAGAATACTGGTACCTAGTTGGTACCCAGTAAATATTTGTGGTATCAATGAATGAGTTTATTAGTGAATGAATTGACTGCACCTTTATTGCATCATTCTCCACCCCCCAACCCACCCCTTGCCCCCAAACGTCACCTCTACTGTTTTAGGTCAAACACCATTTCTTACATAGAGTGTAATAACTTCCGATCTGATCTCATTCCTATTATTCTACTTCTTCCCGTCCACGTTTCACACATCAGGAGAAGTTATTCCTAAATATAGATTTGATTTTACATGTCAGACCTACTGAATAGTTGATGCAGGCAGTCATGTGGCCTGGTGACCTTTTCTCCCAAAGAAATGATAGACTGCACCACAGACAACTGGCTACCAGACTAGAAATGAAGACTTGCCCATGAGTTGGCCAGGAAAATTCTGACCAAGGAACAGAAAAACTAAAATCAGATCATAGTGGTGCTGATACTTAAACTATCTAGAACAGAAACTGCGGTGTCTTTTGGGACCATCTATTACAAGAAACGAGATTGCAGAAGTCAACAAGGGTGGAACACAGGGTCATAACAGAGCAATACTAAGATACCACGTGACCTCAGATACAGATGGAGACAGTTAACACATCTGTTCTTGACAGTTCCCCCATTTCTCAATGCAGTACAAATTAGACCCCTCCCTCTGAGAGGTCCTCGGGCCTTTTTGGTTTTCCTCTAACTAAAGTGATTTTTGAGAGCAATTCCTTAGTCATTACTCAGTGCTTTTGCATGGGTCCTACCCTCTGCCTGGAAGCATTTCCTTATCTTTTTCCTTTGTTCTTGTGTCCTTCAAAATCCATGTCAAGTAGCTTCTTCTCTGAGCAAATTTCTCCTATGACACTCCATTCTTCGCAGGTACCTCCATTTATTTGCATTAATTACAGAGCATTATAGTCATTTAGTGAGAAACTGTTCTCTCCTACATTGCAATTATATCTACTTATGAAATTTGCTGCTACGAAGTCAGATTCTGGCTTAAACCATAAGGAAAGCCTACTTCAACAGAAAGGAGAACTCTCAGGCTGGTTAATTCACTGATTCAAGAATGTCAACAAGGACTCAGGTTCTTCTCATCCATCTCTAGTTATCCCCTTCTTGGCCTTACCTTGGCCTGGTGACAGATCACATTAGAGAATTTACATGACATATATACCAATACTATGCCCCAAACGTTTGTATGTGTCTGTGGCTTTCTTAATAAGGGGAAGATAAAACTTTTCACAGAAGCATTCCTCATCTCCACCCCTTTCTGAACCAACCAGAAACTGGTTTTACTCTGGGATGGAATTTCACAGTTGACTTAATCATCTTGGAAGATGACTAGGTAGACATTGGATCTGTGACTCCATTATTAGTAGACTTATGAGCTAAGCTGACCCTTTCTGAGATTTTTGTTTCAAAGCATAGATTTTGCTTGACCTGGAGGGAAATATTTTTAAAGTTTTTGTGTTTTCTAATAAGTCTTCATCATCTAATAAAGATGTATAGCTAACAAAATTATATTATAAATCACTCAGAGTAGGTTTCTTTGATAAAGTTGAAATGTCTCCTATAAAGTGATATGTGTTAATATAAATAAATATCCTCTTAAAAAAAGAATATTGTCGTTATGTCTTCATTTCTAGCCCTTCAAAAATTCTCTTGTTAATATGATTAATAAACAATTTCTCTGAACCAAGAAAAGCATGTACATGTTGGCAGGTGATTAATCTCAGTATAAAATGAACAGAACCTAACATTCTAAACAAATTACTGATAACTATAAGGCCTACTCCTTGATAAAAGACATTAGTCCATATGCCAACATCAAAAATACTATAAAATTAATCTGGTAAAATGAAAACACAGTGGAGAAGAGAAATCTAATTTGTGACATCTTCTGTTCTATCTCATCATTGCTCGCCCTCGTCTTCCACAAAATGCCCTTTTCTCTACTCAAGTCATGTACTCATGTCACAACTCCCATGATCTTACTTGACTGTGATTGTCTAGGGCTGCCCTATCATCATATCTTAGCCTCCTGGTTGTAGCTAATTGGTCTGGAAAGGACATTACCCAATAAAAACCTGTCCCAGTAATGTTTACTTGCCATAGGAAGATCAAGTTCTATTCCCTCTCTAGCAATAAGACTATGAACCTGGAAACTGCTGTTAGTTATATTTTTAGCTATGTGAAAGAATGTGACGGAGACAGAATAGGCATCTACTAGTGTCTGTGTTCCTGAATTCTAATTGCAAGTTTGCCATTCCTGAAGTTTGGTTACATGCAACAATAAGATTTCCTGTACCTGAACTAACTTGATTTGCATTTAATCACATGATACAAAATTATCCCAATATTAGTAATACATTAGTAATACACAAATGTATCTTCATTGTTTCTTTTATGTTTCATTGCACTAACTGTTTAAGATAGCTTCATTTTATAGCAACACTAGTGAATGATAAAAACAATATTTTCCATGAACATGGGCCTCCCTGGTGGCGCAATGGGTTAACCAACGCACTATGAAACAAACCACAACCACTGCAGCATGAGTTCGATTCCTACCGCCAGCCAGGGAGGGGACCCACATGATGTAGCAGAGCTCTCCTGCCTCGCCCGCTGCTCCCCTAAGCAGTGTGTTTCAGTCAGTCTGCCTGTTCTGCTACCCACTCTGTCTCTGGTGAATCCTCTCACCTTCTGCAGCTCTGGCTTGTACCCCAGCTCTTGTATGCATAAATAAATAAAAAATAAAAATCTTTAAAAACAAAAACCAATATTTTCCATGAGCAATATGAGACATATAAAGTACCTGTATTAAAATTCAACTTTTTCCTCCTCCAATAAACTTTCTAGCCTTTTACACCAATATTACCAAGTGCAGTGGAGTCTGTGCTGTGCTTCCCAGATCTCCTTTTCGAACTGAAGAACTTATTCAGTTGCTTGAAATGCCGCTAGAAGGAGTCTACAGCTAACAACCCTCTTTTGGAAATATCTTGCCACCTCGCCCAAGGTCACATCCCTTTCCTGAGGCAGCCTGCGTCCAATGACTAGTCAAAGTCTGCAAGAAATGTCTGGCTCTTGGCCCCACTCAGGACCACTCTAGAAAGCCAATTAGCCTTTCTAGAAAGCCTCATGGCTTTTCATGGCATAGACAGAGAACTTGAGTGACACAGCAATGTAGCCCATCCACTTCTCCCCAGTCTGCTTCCTTCCATGGGCTTTGCCTCCCACAGCATCAGTCAGTCAATATCTAGCACACTAATCTCCATCTCAGAAGCCACCCAACCTGCAACACAATACTTTTTAAAAAATCATTGAACCATACTGATAATATGTGACTCTTTAAGAAAAATTCAATAACTATTTAATGGTTCCTTACATTCATCTAGCATTCTACTAAGTACTATGGAGAACATTATGAAAACATAAGGCAATCTCCTGTCCTTAAGTAACCCAGAGTTTCACTGGAGATATCCACCTTAAGGAGTTATCATCATACAGCTCAGCAGTGTGCCATATGAGGTGGACTAAGTGGAAACTAAAATTGGTACAGAGATGACTCATTGAATGAATGAATAAGAAGAGATAAACATGAGTTGGCACAGACCTTAAAATTTCTCTAATCCAAACCATATTTACCAATACTATCCTTCTTTTATTCATTACCCACTTTACCATTTCCTACTTTTTACGTCAAAAAATAAAACACAAGATACTGTGTGTTTGGACACACTCTGCTTCAGTTTGGGACAGTTGCTAGAAAAAAGAGCTTGTCATTTCCCTATGTGCCTAAGAATCTAATCTTTCACATACTCTATGAATGGCCAAGATGTACTATCCTCATTTCCACATGAGGTCCTCTTATATCACTCTAGTGTTTTACAAACCTGAGGCTTATTTGATTCTTATAGAATCCTTGGAGGTATGAAGGTTAAGTAGCATGTATCCCCTTTTACAGCTGGGTAAATTGAAGTCCAGATGTCCTACATGTTAGAGAATGGGATTAAAATGGAGTCTTCTTACTGCCTCTGCTGCCTTACAAATTCTTAGAATTTACAAAGACTGTAATGGATTCTGTTTCATAAGGCTGCCAGTTGAGAACTATGGTTTGTAATTAGCGATAAAAGAATTAATATTTTTTAGTTCTAGTAGCACAATTAGTTTTAGACACAATAAAAGTCAATCAAGCTTAACCAAGCAAAATGGGTAGCAGTGCATTCACTAGTCAGAAGTGATACATTTGGAAGTGAGCCTTGAATTAGAAAGACAGAGGTTTGTCTAATTAATTCCATATTTGAAGACATAAATATATGTTCCGTTTTAGATAATAAATATCTTTAGCTCTGTCTAAGGTACTATTTACAGTTACATAATTTCCTAGGAGATAGAACCTGAATTCAATCAGAAACCTTTTCTTTTTCCATTGAGCTGTATAGCATCACATTCCACTCTTAACTGAGGTGCACTTATTTTAGATGTCTATATTGCCAGGTCCCTTGTGGGGTAGAGGTGGAAGCAGGGGTGAAAATTGATGGGAAAAGAAATTGTGCTGCCAGCTCCCACATGCAACTTCAACACAAATCAGCATGCTCTTTCCTCCACATGTCTTCAGCCAACATATGGCAAAAATCTCAGTTCACTTCCCTTCATGAGTGAATTGAGGTCATCTCTTGTGCAGCCATTATCCTGTAAGGATTATTCTGTGAGATGATTTGATTTCCCATTCTCTTGTCTCCTCTTGTTTCCCCCTATATTTACATCTCACTGATTCTCAGAATAATGTCTTACTCAGCTCCATTCCATCTGCTCATGTAAAAAGATTCAGTTTCTAAAGTGTTTTATTCTTGAATCTAAATCTCATCCCAGCAGCCTCATTTATGATCTATATGACCTCAGCCAAGACAATCACCCCCTTGCTGGCTTTAGCTTCCTCCTCTAGACAATGGGAATAACCGTCCCTTTTATTAATGTGCTTTGAAAAATCACAGGAGATCCTTGAACTATGTGGAGTTAATGTTTATAGTTATGCATTCACACATAATCCCTGAAAGTCCTTGACTTAGATAGTAGATTGTCATTATGGATTAGTGGATGTTCAGGGATGGCCCCTGAGATAATCACTCAGCTGATGGCTGAGACCTTGGACTATCCAATAACTATTTCTATTTCAGGCTTTGTGGTTCCCTTCTCATCAGCAGACATTCACACTGAGTAGCAGAAACTTTGTGTCTTTGTTAGACATCTCTGAGTGTTAGAAAGAGTAAAGAGAAAATAAAGAGGGCTAAGAAATTCATAAGTTTTAGTCAGAAAATATAGTTCTGAATAGATTAAAAGGTGGAACATTGAATTTGACAGTGACTAGTGACTCTATTTCATGAATGATTTTGCCATATTTATTCAATGTGGAAGGAAGAAAACTTTCCATCATACTGAAGAGACTATTTCAGCAAGTGCTTTAACCAATACAATATGGACATTTGTGTGTAAAAACTGCATGTTAAAGTGGTTTTTCAGGATTTCAAATGTGTGCAGGGAGTATTTCCCTTGAATTACAAGAGCCTGGCACACAGGGAAGTGTCAAGGTGATGGGCATGGAACTGCTGTCTGCTCAATGAGGTAATGGTCACCATTAAATATTTTCTTCACTGCTACACAGAAAGACAGTATTTTAATGTCCCTACACTTTATATCTCATGCTCTTAAGTAGGAAAACTGTAAGTAGGTGGAATGATTACTAATTTTTTTTTTTAAACTACAGACTGATTTTAAGGTGCCCTCTGCTTCTACTATTCATATTTTCCTTCTGTAAATCTATCCTAAGAAGTAGTCTAAAATACAGTGAAATGCTTATATATTACAATAGTTTCACAGCATTTTTAAAAAAGATTTATTTATGTATGCATACAAGCACTGGGGTACAGGCAAGAGGTGTGTGTGGTGGGGTGAGAGGATTCACCACAGAGAGCGGGGGAGCAGACAGGCAGATTAACAGAAGAACACTGCTGAGGGGAGCAACAGGTGAGGCAGGAGAGGTCTGCTGTGCCATGTGGGTCCCCTCCCTGGCCGGCAGCAGGGATTGAACTTGTGCTGCAGTAGCTGCGGTTTGCTTCATAGTGTGTTGCTTAACCCACTGCGCCACCAGGGAGGCCCTTTCACAGCATTTTATGTAATAAAAGGCCTTGGAAACAATCTAAATGTTCACATTTAAAGGATGATGCAATTAAGTATGGTTTAAAGATGAAAGGAAGAGGATGTAGTCATTAAAGTGATGTCTGAACAGACTTTAAGTAGAAATGTTGTGACAAAATTTGAAAAAATTACTAATAGAAATCCACTTCACTCTACAGATGTCTGTTGATAAAAGTTTGAAAATAAATGCATCAAATGATAATACACTGGTTTTTCAAAAACTGAAATGAAGACTTCTTTTTATTTTATGTAATTTCCAGTTTTTCAATAATGTATACATATTATATTTATAGTCAAGAAAAAAATGAAGACATATTTAAAACAATCTCTCTAAATATTGAGAATGTTACCTGATAGAATGATATGCCATGGACAAATGAGAACCTACCCCAAAGTCAGAAACTAGAAAAGTTGTTGGCAACACCTATGCTTTGCGGGCATGTAAATCCAATGCGGCGGGCATTGCCTTTGCCCATACTTGACAAAAAGTATAAGAAAAAAAGACACTACAGATCACCTCTCCTGATAGATGGAAAATTAGTAAACAAAATTTTAGGAAATTATATCCAAAAATATAGAAAAGGCCTTTGTGACTGAGGGAGCAGGGTATTACCCCCACAAATACAAAAATGATTTAACATTCAAAATTCAATGTCATTCATAACAATGAACTGAAAAAAAAGGGAAAAGAATGGTAGTCTAAATAAATGCAGAAAGAACATTTAACAAAATATAGTTTCCATTCCTGATAAAAACTCTCAGCAAAGAAGTTTTTTTCAACCTGATAATGTTGACAATGAAAAGCCTATAGTTAAATTTGAAAATCAAATGCTTTTCCCTGAAGATCAGCAACATGATTAACTATGTCCACTCTCACCACTCATGTCCACCATTTTATTGACAATCCTATGTAGTGCAAATACAAGAGGTAAAAAACCAAATAAATTGGAGAGGAAAAAGTAAAACTTCAGGGCCTCCCTGGTGGCGCAGTGGGTTAAGCAACACACTATGAGCAAACTGCAGCCACCGCAGCACGAATTCGATCCCTACTGCTGGCCAGGGAGGGAACCCACACGGTGTAGCAGACTTCTCTTGCCTCGCATGCTGCTGCCCTTGGCAGTGTGTTTTGGTCAGTCTGCCTGTTCTGCTCCCCACTCTGTCTGGTGAATCCTCTCACCTCCTCCCGTGACTCTGGCCTGTACCCCAGCTCTTGTATGCATAAATAAATCTTCATTAAAAAAAACAAAAAACATCTCAGTCCTTTAAAAAAAAAAAAGTAAAACTTCATCAGCAGATGACAAGATTGTCTATGTAGAACATTCTATAGAATCTATTTAAAAAGTTATTAAAACTAATAAGTGAATTTAGCAAAATTCAGAATGTAAGATCAACATACAAAAATCAACTGAACTTCTAAATAAATAATCAGAAATTTTTAAAAACCATACCATTTACAGTAGCATCAAAAAATGTGGAAAAGGGATAAATCTAACAAAAAGACATATACATTGAAAACTGCAAAACTGCTGAGAGATAACAGATTCAATATCGACATCAGTTCTCCTTGAATTGATCAATAAATTCAATCCCTATCAAACCCAGCAGAAATTTTTGTAGAAATTTACAAATTGATTCTAAAGTTCAAATATGAAGTTTAAAGTAAACACAAAAGAACCGAAATAGACAAAACAAATTTGGAGGGGGAAAACTACGAAGTTGGAGGATTCTCACAAATATATTTCAAGACTTAGTATAAAGCTATAACAATCAAAATAGTATGTGTTTAGCAAAGATACATAAATACATTAACAGTGCAAAGATAAACACATACATGAGTGGGACAAAACAGAGTATGGAAATAGACCAAAAACATGGAAAACAGACTTTCGACAGAGCCGTAAAGGAGAAAGAACAATCTTTTCAATAAATATGCCCAAATAATTGGAATTCCATATGTAAAAATATGAACTTTGATCCATACATCTCATCATGTACAAAAATTAACTCAAATGAATCATAAATTTTTAAATGTAAATCTTACAACTATGAAACTTCAAAAAAAAAAAACATAGGGTACAATTAGTATGCCCTTAGGTTAGGCAAAGATTTCTTAGCAATAATCCCAAAAGTACATTTTAAAAAAAAAGTTAAAACATTATGATCTTTGAAATACACTTTTTAGAAAAAGAGAGGAGAAGCCACATGCTGGAGGAAAATATTTTGCAAACCAAATATCTTAAAATGGACTTGTTTTCAGATTATCTGAAGAACTCTCATAACAACTGTTGAAATAGGCAAAAGACTTGATTAAACAGACGCTTCACCAAAGATAGCTGAGAAACAGCACAAAAGTTTTCCGTATCATTAGTCATTAGGAAAATGCAAATCAAAACTACAATGTGATACTATCATACACCTATTAGTGCAACTAACATTAAAATATTTGATCTTACAAATGTTGGTGGGAATGTGGAGGAATTAGAACTTTCATATACTGGAGCCTCCCTGGTGGTGCAATGGGATATGCAACACACTCTGAAGCAAACCACAGCCACTCTAGCACAAGTTCGATTCCTGGCTAGGGAGGGACTGACATGGTGCAGCAGACACCTTTTGCCTCACCCACTGCTCCCATCAGCAGTGTGTTTCAGTCAATCTGCCTGTTCTGCAACCTGCTCTGTGTCTGGTGGATCCAATCACCTCCTGGGATTCTGGCCTGTACCCCAGCTCTTATATGCAGAAATAAATAAATCTTTAAAAAAAAAAAAGAACTCTTAAATATTGCTAATGAAGATGTAAACTGGACTACCACTTAGGAAAACCATTTCGCAGTCTCTTTCCAAAGCTAAATATACACCTGGTATAAGATGTAGCTATTTCAGATCTAGATATTTACTCAGAGGAAAACAAAGCCTATGCTCACACAAATACTTTTCTATATATGTGCATGGAAGCAAAAGCCCAGGAAACATTCCAAAGTGCATTTATACAGGAATGGACTAACAACTTGTGGTATATTTTTGCAGTAGGATACACATCAACCACCAAAGCAAATAAACTGTTGACACAGAAAACAACAAAGTTTCAAAATAATAATGCTGAATGAAAGAAGCCAGGAAGAGAACACATAGTATATTCCATTTAGGTAAAATTCTAGAAAATGATTGACTAATCTATAGTGATAGGAAACAATTAGAAGTTTCTTTTGGAATCAAAGGTGGGAAGAAACAGGAAAGCAGAGACAGGTTGTGTTACAAAGGGGTATGATGAAGCTTCTAGAAGTGATGGACGTTTACATTTCCTGATAGTTGATTGGTTCTGGGTTACACACATATCAAAACTTAAAAAATTTTATATTCTTAGTATGTGCATTTTACTGTATGTCAGTTATGCCTCAATAAAATTGCTAATGAAAAAAACCTTGCAAGCTTATGTTCTCCAGTGAGTAAAAGTCACTTTGAACCTTATAGGAGGTCTATTTTTCCTGTTTTCTGTATTTGTGGCCCTAGGAGTTAGGAGAAAAATCTCTACAAATGCTACCTGCAACACAAATTATCAAGGATCTCCATCCACCAGCGAGTAGACCAAGATACAAGTTACAGAATCAACATATTAGACTGAGCATGATTTCTCCAGAGATAGTCTCAGTCCAAGTTCGCCCTCTGTCAATTCAGATGCCTGCTTCTCACTCAGATTCTTGCACACATCTTGTAAAATAGTAGTTTCACCAATGACAATCTGAAATCACTATGGCCATTTTTGGGTGAATGCTAAATGTTTTCATAATTGTCATTTTCAAGTCTTCATAGAGCAAATGGGTGGTAAGATTCCTAATGTTGAATGTACTATCTTTTTTGATTGGTACTGAGAAAGTGCTAAACAAAATTCTGATTTCATAATAGCTTTAATTACAAGGAGTGCAGCAAACCCCTAGAGCTCACTACAATGTCTCTCTTGATCCAGTGGCAAAGACCTACCGGCCTTGAGGCTCTCATGGCCTCTGCCAAATTCATAGTGACTTCTTCTGTCACAGCTTCTGGGTCTTCCTTGGAGCTAATGCCATGTGATTCTGACACAATTCTTGCAAGCTGCCTTATCTCCTTGAAGATAGCCTTCCCCTAGCTTGATTAGGTTTATTTTGAATTAGAAAAATAAAAATCTCATCACTAGGTGAAATTAACATCTATGATAGAAATTCAATTTAGTAATAGAAAAAAATTTAAAAGGTCTACTTTATGCACAACTAGGTCACAGACTGATACATTTGCACATACTGCAAAAAGCACCAATTCCTCTTACAATGAACCAGGCTCCTGGGTTGTCTCATTTGCATAATGATGGAGTGACTAGTACAAACTGTTAGAGAAGGGTGTCAAGCTACAATGTAAAATAATTGCCCTGCAAGGATAAAGGAAGTTTTGGGGGAAAACTCTGGGACAGAAATAGGAACCTAAGCCAGAATTCATTTGAACCTAAACCCATATTCTTCCTCCTTGTGAAGAGAAGTCCTCCAACCCAAATGGAGATACAACTTAGCAGTTGGGAGTCTGGGTATCATTGTGTGACTCAAAGCAGAGGCACCATCTGCAAATGCTTGCCATTAGTCAGTGTTTGACATATTTAATTTAAAGTTATAGCTCTTTATCTAGCAGAATGCCAGGTGATATGCAGAGAATTTGGGGATTCACTGAAAAAAGGGGTGTTCATACCTAATGATCAGTTTACTGACCAAGGATACATCTGTATTCAAATTGGCAGGAAGGAGCCAGCAGGATTTTGGAACTGTCTAAACATGATTAGGTGGAGGTCAGAGGAGTATTTATACTTGCCTCCCTAGCTCCACTTTAATGTTATTCCTCACATAAAACTTGCAGGTACTTTGTTCAGACCATTTCCAAATGCTCACAAACCTAATGGCCCCACCTTTCAGAGATTACTACCTTATCTACTTATGTTGGGCGACAAACTAATAGAATTTCCCATTAAGAGTGTTTCTAGATACTAAATTTACTCATTTTCTCCTATAGACTTATTCAACTTCTGTTTATATTCACCAGGTTCGATGATTTCTCTTTGATTTATTCTCGTTTTACTTTGACTCATGCTTCCAGCCCATTCCAGTCACCATCCAGCTTCCATTTACCTCCCCCACCAGAAAACACCTCCAAAAAACTTTTTAGAGCATATATTTCTAAATAATAGCCTTACCTGTATGTTATAGCCTCTAAGATTATAAAATCAATACAAATATTTTTCTTTTGAGACAGATTTCATCATTGTAGCAGTAAAAGAAACATAAGATGACTTTTGGTGTTGATTTTTTGAAGATGAAGATGCCTAGGGAGAGGTCTTTTTGATGGGAGATGAGTCACATTTCGCAAAGGTTTAAATGAAGCAGTGAGTTTGATAAATCTTCCCAAGGTTTAAGAATATTCAGACACCTTTTCTGCCCATGAAAATCCCTGTGGATCTCTTCAGGAACAAAAGCTTCTCTACAATGACTCCAAATGATTCAGACATAACTTCCTACATATGCCACCAAAGGGATTTCTTTACTTTTAGTAAGACCATTAGCTGGCTTGCCAAATTCTTCAGCATAACAAAATTATAGGCTTTTTCTCTCTGGGGCATGCTGAAATGGTGAAAATTGCCCAGAGAAAATTGAAACCCTGATAATTGATTTTCTTGCTGTTTTCAAAAGACCCAAAACCTTTCTATGATTAAATTGAAACTTTTCAGGACAGACACAATCAAAACCATAGGGAATATCTCTATATTCTTAGAGCATTTTCACAGCTAAAATATATACATGACATTTCTGCAGACACAGATTTAGAATTAAATTATTTTTTCAAAATAGAAGGCTCATCTTGTGTAAATGCAGAATCAGCTTATTTAACTGTGGTATTCACTTTTTCCTGGTAATCTGAAGTCCAAGAATTAAAAAAGAAAGGTAAATATAGGCTGCAAAACAAATGCTCCACATTATAAAATTGATACTAAAAAATAAATATTGCAAGTTGTGAACAGATGTGAGGCCTTTAGCTTCCTCATATAATATATATTCAAATGATTAGATAATGTTGATATGAAAATGCAGTGTACATATTTCCAAATCATAATGTCTTTGTGGTCGTCCACTAGATGCAGACTGAAATAAATGATATGTGAAAAAAAGATATCGAGGGAAGGTTTATATATGAAAATCTTATCATACTTGATCTTTTCTAGAATAACTGTACTCCACAAGAATATTTGGGCTCCTAAGAGAAGATGTTTGAATAACTCATTTCCTGAGCATATTATAACAATATTTAACATCTCAACTAATATTTATGCCCTTCATTCCTAAAGGCATAGATCATAGGAGGGGGTTTTATGGACCCCTTACAAGGTTGCAGACCTCAATCTTTGGCCAATTCTACCACTGGAACGTTCATATTCTACCTTGGAATAGATAATTATTGTTCTTCCCACCCTTTGTTCTTTTTTTTTTTAAGATTTATTTTATTTATTTATGCATACAAGAGCAGGGGTGCGGGGGTGGGTTGAGAGGATTCATCAGAGACAGAGGGGGAGCAGATCAGGCAGATCTACTGAAATATACTGCTGAGGGGAGCAGCGAGTGAGACAGTAGAGGTCTGCTGCGCCATGTGGGTTGACTCCCCTAGTCAGGGATCAAACTTATGCTGCAGTGGCTACTGATAGCTTCATAGTGCTGCAACTTAACCCCTTGCACTACCAGGGAGGCCCCCCTTTGTTCATTTTGACCAGAGCATTGATTCCCCTACTTCCAATTTTATTTTGAGTGAACAGTCTCACCCCACTCCATACATGTGCAGAAAAGTAACTTCAATTTATTTCTGGAGTGGCCTCTAAGCTATACTGCTAAATTCACCCTCATACTGTCATCTCCAGCCAGTTATTGGCTGAGGATGGAATGGGCAAAGTCACCCAATCTGGACCAATTTCAGTATGAAAATCCCTAGAATTATGAGGATGCTACAGGAAGCAATTCCCCTTCCCACAACCTGAGAAGAAAATAAGAAGCTTCTAAACTTATTGTGAGCCAGAGTGGAGCCTAGAAAGAGACCTTCATGACATTGTTTGAACAACAGAATCAAGCAGTACCTAAAGTTAGCTCAATTTCATCAAAAGGAACATCAAATGTTAAGTCAGAGTTCAATCTTCAAATATCTGCAATAAAAAAATCCTAATTGGCATTTGAGCGCTTCACTATTCAAGAGGCAACATGTTCATTGTATATCTTAATTAAATGATATTAGAGACAAGTTTTCAAAAGGGGCATTCATTAATCTGAGAGACAAAACAACTTAAAAGCATAAATAGCTACTGTTGTAATTTTAAAATTATGTACATAACTATCAATTTTACAGTTAAATTGTAATATGTTAAATTCAAATGTTTAAACACTTTCCTTTAAATAACTATAATGAAGGGTCTCAGGTACAGTCAATAAAATCATTAATATATATATATAGATTTAGGGACATAATTGTCCATACTATTGTTTTTGCAAGAGCTTCATGAAAGCATAAATTCTCATTCTGACCAAATGACCCATTTTACTCAGCATAACAGGCTTATAATTATCTTCATTCTATAGCTTCAAGAATTTTCCCCAATCAATAATTTATTTGAAAAACATTTATAATATCAGTCACCCCAAGAAGAATGGAAACTCAAGAGACAGTCTTGCGTATAGAGTCCTTTAGAAACTATCTTGAGTGACAAAACCATCATCTGAACATGGAATGCTGTTTTATTTCCCTTCTACTCTCATGAAATAGTCAGATTAGTGTCAGAATCATGTTGATTTCATTAAACAAGTTTACTGGCTTTCTTTCCATAAGTTTAATCTTACTATAGAAATCAATCTTTGAATTATTTTCCAGCCAGTCTTTTAACTTTCTGATAGATTGATAATGGACAAGAATGACACTGAGACAAGAGAGATGTTTTCAAACTTAAGTATATTTAACCCTTCAAATGTGTGTGTGTGTGTGTGTGTGTGAAGGACATTATTTTGATCTTAGTTAAATATTAATATCTCCATCCTGTAAGGCCTCCCTGGTGGTGCAGCGGGTTGAGCGCTGCACTGTGAAGCATCTGTGGCACAGCAGTGCAAGTTCAATCCCCTGCCAGCTAGGGGACCCACATGGTGTAAAGACCTTTCCTGCCTTGCCCACTGCTCCCCTCAACTGTGTGTTTCAGTTGATCTTCCTGTTCTGCCCCCCACTCTTGTCTCTGGTGAATCCTCTCACCTCCCATGCTCTGGCCTTTACCTCAGCTCTTGTATGCATAAGTAAATAAATCTTTTAAAAAAAAATCTCCATCCTGTGAATAGGAATATGTTTTAGTTTGATGTTCTTGGTTCTATGCAACAGACAACTGAAGTCAAATTTGCCTAAACAAAGAGGTTCTTTTTTCCAACCTTGGCTGGATTCAGGACTGAAAAGCTGACATCAAGCCATCTTTCTGCCTTGCTTTCCACTGTGACGTCACTTAGTTTGGCTCTTCTCGGTTAAAAAAAAAAAGGACAATAGTTATGGGTCTTCTAGCCCCTGAGGTTTCTGATCCAAGAAGTTGGAAGAAGGTTCTTTCCCAAAAATAGGATTTCATTGCATCTTCTTAAACTCTGGTTGGGAGCTTGGAAAATCTCTGAACCAACTTGATCCTGATATGCACAGTGACTCCACAACTTCCTGTTATCAAATGGTGACTCAACTATAGAGAGTCAAAAAAAAACAATCAACAATGAAATGGTCGTTACAGAAGGCAAAACTGAACTTTCATGTTTTTGATATTGTTTAAAAATGTCTAAGGATAGCCAGAAAGCTGTTGAGTTTACTATCTAATTATAGTCAGATGATTCAATATAGGAAAAACTATACAAAAATACTTAGGGATATTTTTCAAATCCACAGCAACAATAAAAAGAAAACTCTGCATAATAGATCAGTTTATCCTGCAGATAATAGTATGTTTTGTAAATAATTCTCAATTGTCTTGTAATTTTAATTACTGTAATTCTAACAAAATCAGATTTGGAATAGTGCCCTAGCTGCCCCAGGAACTCAGGGTGGAAATGTGAGTAAGAGACGAAGTGGAACAACATTTTCTACTTCATCATTTGGTTCTATTATTTTAAGTGATATTTAAGATGGACCTCTGTTTGTCTCTTTTCTTAAAAAACTTGACCTTTTCCAATTTGTTGATCAGAAAACAACTTACATAATAATCTTAATTCCCTGCTGAAATGTCTTTACAAAAATTTAATATTATCTTCTTAGTATCTGTCAAAGATTGACATAAAAATCATTATTCATAGAACTTTCTGCATTCTCTACAAAATATTATTAAATGTATGGCCTTTAAAGTATCAAGTACTGGGCCTCCCTGGTGGCGCAGTGGGTTGAGTGCCACACTGTGAAGCTACCGCTGCACAGCAGCATGAGTTCGATCCCCGGCCAGGAGGGGACCCACATGGTGCAGCAGACCTCTCCTGCCTCACCTGCTGCTCCCCTCAGCAGTGTATTTCAGTCGATCTGCCTGTTCTGCTCCCAGCTCTGCCTCTAGTGAATCCTCTCACCTCCCTTGCCTCTGGACTATACTCCAGCTCTTGTATCCATAAATAAATAAATCTTTAAAAAAAATTTATGAAGTACTCTTTGTATGTATGAATACAGAGATTTCTTCCTGGAACATACGTTCTGCCTGGAGTACTGAACACACATTTCCTTTACAATATATAAAGGGAACTTGAGAAACTATTAGGCTTCCTTTTTGCTCTTGTCTATCAGGAAAATAAAAATATGTATATCTATTTGCTTAATTTTTAAAATTTTATTCATAGATTAGATTAGTGACACAATATTAGATTTCTCTGGTGGTAAAATTCTGTCCATTCTTTTAGTCTTCACATTCATTACTTTGTCTAATACTTAGAAAATGCCTTAATACATCTTAAATGTCTCAAGATGTATTTGGTAAAGAGCAAAACGACATTTTAAATATATGTTACCTTCCTGATTTATATATAGTTAAGGTAAAAATAAAATTATATATATAAAAACTTTTTGATGTTAAAGCTAAAAGTATTGTGGACATGGAGAATCTATGAAGGATCAAAAATATAAAAATCTGTTTAAGCTTTTTCCTAAAAACAGATGAGGAAACAACTTTCAGTAAGAACCAGTAAGGTGACCTAAAATGAAATACCACATGACTCTTAATGTTGGTACACTACATTTTGTTCTAACTTATTCATTGCTTGATTTAAATTGTATATATACTGACATAATAAAATGGTTTCCTTCTCAAAGAAGTTCAAAAAAATTCTTTTAAAGATTTATTTATGTATGCATACAAGCACTGGGGTACAGGCCAGAGGTGTGGGAGGTAAGAGGATTCACCAGAGAGCAGGGAGCAGAACAGGCAGATCAACTGAAGTACACTGCTGAGGGGAGCAGCGGGCACAGCAGGAGAGGTCCGCTACACCATGTGGGTCCCTCCATGGCCAGCGGCAGGGATCGAACTCGTGCTGCAGTGGCTGCAATTTGCTTCATAGTGCATTGCTTAACCCACTGCACCACCAGGGAGGCCCAGAAGTTCAACCTTTTTAACAGACATGGAGCCATGACAGAAGAGGAAGGGAACAGTGATTCCATCATTTATTCATTCTTTTATGAAGTAGTAGTCATTGAGCACTCACTATGTACTAGGCATTAAATTTCCAGCCCTATTGTTATAGAACTTACAACTAAATGGAGAAGACAGTCATTAAACAGACAAAATGAAAATGTCAGATAAATACACCATTAAATTCTGCTATGTGGAATTTAAAACAATGTGTTAAGGGGAAGAACACAGGGGAGATCATTTCTCTCAGGACATCAGGGAAAGCAACTCTGAGGAAATGACATTTATGCTGAACTGTGAAAGCACAGGAAGAGTTAATTAAAACAAAGAGGGTAAGAGAAAGAATATTCCTGGAAGAGGAAAACGGGGGTAGCAGGGCCAGAGGCTGGTGTGTTTGAGGAACTGAAAGACCAGGCTGCAGCTTGAAAAATGAGGGCCTGGGTGGCAGAAATGTGGTACAGAAATGAATGCCAGTTTAAACTGTCAGGTCAGTCAAACCCAGATAACAATGAAGCAGAGAGAAAAGACATGGCGGGCAGAAGGGCTTTAGACTTGTTGTGTTAGAGGGTTGAATTTTATATATATATATATATATAAAATATATAAAAATATATATTATATATAATATATAATTATATGAAGTAATATAATTATAATTATATATTATATAATATACATTAGATGTTAATATATGTGTATGTATATATCCATAAAGTAAGTTTCTTACAAAATGAGACAAATACCTAACTGATTTCTGCTAACTGCTGCAGAATTGTTTTTTCATTTTCAATAAATATTCATTATACTAAGTGTGCCAGGATAAATTTGATAGACACTCCTGCCCTCATTCAGCCTGCAAACTGAGGAAGATAAAAATGAATAAACAGGCAACCCCCAGGGACTTCTTCATAGATCAGCAGTGGTGGAAGTGGCCATGACATGGAGGAGGGTGTTGACACAGAGGCAGTGGACAGAGGTCACTGTCATGTGGAGTAGAGTTGTGAAAACTTGATGTGAGCCCAAGGTTCTTGTGAGCAAAGAAAATATTCCCCAGTCCAGAGACGTGGCCTGACAGTAGGGAGGAGCGGCTGTCTAGTGACAACTGCATTACCCAGGGCAAATCTCTGTTACTTCTTGACTCTCCCAAGATGCTTCATTTTATTTCTCTCATTAAATGAAAGGACTGAAAGGACAGACTACTTACTGGCTTGGAGAACATGCAACTTCAAGTCTTGGATTTTTTAAGAGGATGATTTATCTGTTTTGTAACTATAACAAAATATTTGAGAATCTAATGTCACATTATTTAACTCTGTGTGTTAGCATTTGAGGGAAATTGTGGTTTATAAGTAGGCATCAAAACTAACACCCCTTGAAGAATGAGGAAGTAACTCTTGCCGTTAGTAAATTTGTTTTGGTGTCTAACCACAAAGGCAGAGACAGCAACAAATTTGATTTACAAAGTGCATATAAATGCTACAGTTGGGTTCTGCCTGTTGTTCTCTTAAAGGAAATATATTTTCATGTACACTGAAAAACATAGATTAGCATTTTTTAGAACATAAGGAATCAAACACAAGATCATAAAAGCATAGAAAAGAAGGAACTAATTTTATCTTCTAATTATAGATGAGCTTCCAGATCAAAGTTTCATGGGACTACTATTCAGACATCAAATTTGTGGGGTTTTTTTTATCCACCTAGTACTCTATATCTGTGTCTTTATGCTGAGAGGAGACAAGACTCCAGCAATGCTTTAGCCATGTATTGGAAATATGAAAATCCCAAATTTTCTCTGTCTTCTGGTCAAAAACAATTGTCTCTTAATATTTCCTAAACTTGAAAGAGTTGGCATCCATTTGAACTAAAATTAGGACTTTTTAATCCAAAATAACCCCTAGTCTTTAAAAAAAATCTGCACTCAATTAAAACAGTTTTGATAGAACCTTCCTTTTCAGAAACGAGTAATACATGAAGCAAGGCGTTTTGAAAAACGTGGTCCTGCAGCTGTCATAGCACAAAAATAAAACACACTGAATTCCCTCCTCAGAACAGGCTGCTCTCTGTCCCTTGAACTTGGAAGGAAGTTGAACAACCTACTAAAAACTTAGGCAGAGATTTCCAAAAACAAAGCTAAGTTCAAGCATTAAAGCTGTACTTGAAGGGGAGGACAAAGACGGGGATGAGGGTGTAGGGGATGAGGGTATAAAGAGCACAAGGGACTGAGGTGATGGTGCAAGGTGAAATGATGGTGGGAACTCCCTGGGGACTACAAATGATGTCAAATACAATTAAATAAATCTAATTAAAAAAAAAAAGCTGTACTTGGTGCTAGGATAGGACCATCTAAGATGGAAATCACAAATCAAAGTTAGTGTCCTAGAGAACTTTTAAGGTCAAAAGTGAAGTTGTAAAACTAATCTAAATAGAACCCATTTGAATGGAGATGAAATGGGGCATAGGGATGGAGGCAACTTCCCTCTACTTCTGGGATCAACATTCCTGGGGCATATTTGGATTTATGAGAGTTCTTCCAACCCCTGAAGGCACCAGAATGGACACAGATGGGCAACTATGGACTATCCCATATTAGAACCAGAACTGGACCAATTTTGAAAAACAGAGACTGAGTCAGTCAGAAGTGGGGGATGGACACAGATGTGAAAGGAAGCCTTGAGGTAGACTAAGGCCTTTGCAAACTGCAAAGGAAACAGAAATTATGAGTAAGCAGCGGAAATTGGTAAGTAAGCCTAGAGAGGAAAATAAAGCAGATGTGCAAAGAAACAGAGAGACTATGTGCCTCGTGATACTCACTGACTTTCCCATTCAACCCCAACTCATGTCCATGTTTAGCCATCTTAGTATAGGAATAGTAAAGAGTAACCAAACATCTTGTCTTAGGGTCGCTGTAATAAATCTCTAGTGGTTCCTGTCAGACAAAGGGACCCTGACCACCCACCATTCCACAGTCCTACTTCACCTTGTTCTGACCAGAAATGGCAACACTGAGAAAATGATTTCCTGTGTTTAAGGGAGAAAAAACAGTCACTGATCCCAAATGTAGCTTCTTACTGAAAAGATAATTGAAATTACTCCTGATCTCTCACAGAAATCCTGGCTTAGTATTTGAAAATGAGGAAAAGTCCAGAGGAGATAAAGGGATTTAGGGAAAAGAACATCAAGAATGTGATTAAAGTGACTCTGCTCTGAGGAACTCTCTTCAACGAGCAAATGTTTTTGGAGGATCCAACAGGAGAAAAACCATCAAAAATCCCTGCCCCCATGGAACAGACTAGAGAAGATGTGGAACAAAGTAAATAAATCAAACATACAGTATGATAGACACATCCTAATGAGAAGCGAAGCAAGTAGTGGAGCTATACTACTGGGGTGGGGACACTGATCTTAGGACACTGTGAACTCAGTGTAGAACTTTGGGTATTTCAATTGCTCTGAAGGTGACTTTAGGTATATGAAGTTAGAAATAAAGACACCTCCCCACATTCCTTCTCTAGGATACTCTGAGGATCCTAGAATTGATGCTTTTGAAAGTGCTTGTGTGAAGTAGGTATTGCATGAAATAGGGTATCCCATTAATTGTCACGAGAGTCCTTCCATGATAATCCTAGCTGTTTTTCCTCTTCTGATGCTACACCTTTATTTTCTTATAATTTAGTAGATTTTATGTATCATGCCTTCACTGGAGAAAAACACAGAAAAAATAAAAAGTATCCATACTACTACCAAGCATAAAGACTAAAAGCCACAATGTAGCATATTTCCTTACATTTCCTGTGTGTTCTTATGTACACACATTCACATATGTACAAATATATACAGGTTGCCAACATATTCATGGGTTCCTCATCAAGAAGTCAACCAAACATGAATCAAAAATGCATACTATGTACTTAGGCCTGTGATGCTTGCATTTGTACTGCACATGTACAGACTTTTTTCTTTTTTCCTAATACAGGATACCAACTATTTGCGAAGCTTTAGCACTGTACAATTTAGATACACGTCATTATTTAGATATACATCATCTGGAGATGATTCATCTAGGGATGTCTATAGGGAGGATGTGCGTAGGTTATATGAAAATACTATGCCATTTTACATAAAGAACTTCTGCATCCACAGATTTTGGTGTACGCAAGGGACCTGGAACCAATTCCTCTGTACTGATGGAAGATTGTGTTTTACTATAAATTATAAATTTTAGTTTGTCTTTCCTCTTGGCCACACGTTAAACATGTCTGCGTGTCATTAAATTGTCCTAAGAGCTGCAAAACATTCCTATTCATAAACATGTAGTTTATGAAATG
This sequence comes from Galemys pyrenaicus, assembly GCA_019455555.1. Classification (NCBI taxonomy): domain Eukaryota; kingdom Metazoa; phylum Chordata; class Mammalia; order Eulipotyphla; family Talpidae; genus Galemys; species Galemys pyrenaicus. The sequence goes on from JAGFMF010011861.1 coordinate 2,836,743, forward strand.
TAGTAGATTTTTATCCTGTCAGAATTTCATTTAAACTTTTGTTAATATAAAGACACCTGTAATGAACATTCTTGTGGGTGTAAATATTTCTCCTTCCACTCATATTTGCTAAAGGTAAATTATTAAAAACAAAAGTTCTGGGCCTCCCTGGTGGCGCAGTGGGTTAAGCAATGCACTATGAAGCAAACCGCAGCCACTGCAGCACGAGTTCGATTCCTGCCCCCGACTGGGGAGTGATCAACACGATGCAGCAGACTTCCTGCTGCGCCCGCTTCTCCCCTCAACAGTTATTTCTGTAGATCTGCCTGTTCTGCTCCCTGCTCTGTCTCTGGTGAATTCTCTCACCCACCCCCCTATCCCCAGATTTCTGGCCTGTTCCCCAGTTCTTGTATGCATAAATAAAAAAACACAAAAATTCTAAATATTAGGGAATTAACATTTTTAAAGTCTTTGCTATGTCTTTCCATTGACCTCCAGAACTCTTGATCACTTTTCGCTTAGTGTATTAGCAAGTCATTGTTAATAACTTTTGATGGATAACATTTTATGAAGGAAATTATATGCCACTCAAACTTTTTATCTGGTACATATAATTTTGGGTCACTATCTTTAGAGTCTCTTCCTTCATTTCTCTTTCTTAAAGTTCTTTTGCATCATCTTGTCCTTCATCCAACATTGTATGTACTTCAGAGTAGTAGACAAACAACCTGTCAGTTCACAGGCCTCAGATTATGAGACATTCTTGGCTTCCCACACCAGAGATACTGGAGTGTGAATTTCATACTATGACTGGTTGGAACTTTGAGGGTATCACCCACAGAGTGGAACTGATGGTATTTTGCATGCAGGAAGGAAAATGACCTGAATTTAATTACCACAAAGTATATTGTAGTGGTCACTTATGCCTATGGTAAATTTGTAATTCCCTTTGAAGTTAAGGCCATGTTTTGATTTGGCCAATGAAATGTGGGTGGAAGTGATATTTCTGAACTGGTTATGGTCACGCAGTGAAACAAACCCATGACTTCCCTTTTAGAAAGAGGTTTCCTGAGACCTGACACCTCTGGTTTTTTCCCTCAGTCCTCAGTCCTGCTTTCTTGGAGTACTGCCCTCTCCTTTTGAAAGTAAACATTGACGGTAATTTTTAATATCTCCCAAAACTGGCTCTCCAAACTACCCATTCTTCACAGTATTATCAAAGCTTCCCATGAAAATTGCCCACTGATCTCAATTATTTTTGGTCTTATTTCCATATAATCCATTTGTAGGATCTGGTTATTGAGGGTTCATTTTCCTTGCTGAATGTGTAGCTATAATGTAGTTTTTGTTATTCTTATTTGAAAAATTATTGGACAATAAAATTGAACTTTGGAGAGTATATAAAATTCCATATTCCACAAATGCTACACATAATTGTGCATCAATATACATCATCCCCAAAATCTCCCATGCTATCTTTTTATGTCACACCCTCCATTAACCTCTGATCTAGTCTCTGTCAGTGTAGTTGATCAGTTAAAGACTGTAACATTATTATAATCAGAGTATATACTCTTTGAAAAAATGGATTCTTTCACTCAGCACACTATTTTCAAGGTTCATTCAAGTCATTAAAATTATTAATAATTGACTCTTTTTTATTGCTGAGTATTACTCCATTGATGGATGTACCAGTGTTCATTTATCCACTCACCCACCTAAAGAAGTTTGAGTAACTTTCAGTATTTTGCCACTATGAAGAATTTTATAAACATTCATACATGGGTTTTTATTGTGAATGCACATTGAAATTTATGAAATTTATTTTTCTTTAAACATACATAGTATTATAAGCCAATAGTAAATAAATAAATCAATAAAAATTATTAAAATTTATATAGCTTTTTTAAAAAGAAAAAAAACTTGTTAAAACTGTGAATTAAATTGGTTTCCAAATATTGAACCAGTTTTGCATCTCCAAGATTCCCACTAGATTATGGTATATAATTCTTTTCTATGTTACTAGATTCAATTTGCTGGTATTTTGTGGAGAATGTTTGCATCTATATTCATACAGAACATTGGTCTGTGGTTTTCTTGCCATTTTTTTCTTTTTTGAGTACCATCTTTAGTATTGGTATCAAGGTAATATCAGATCTCTTCAATTTTTCTGGAAGAGATTATTTACAATTCACTCTATTTCTCTAAATGTTTGGTATAATTTTCCAGTAAAATGATCTAGAGTAGAGATTTCTTTTTCAGATCATTATAAACATTAAACTAATAGCTTTAATAGTTGTAGGACTGTTGGGTTTACTCATTTCATCTGGGTTGAGTTTTGATCATTTTTAATTTCAAATAATTTGTTCGTTTCATCTATTTTATCAATGTTATATATATGGAGGTTTTTTTTAAAGAGTTCTCTTATTATCATTTTAATGTCTCCAGATTATGGAGAAATATTCTATTCATAGTTTAATTTTATTATTGTCTAGTGTAGTTTTTTTTTTCATTTTCTTTATTACACTGTATAATTTCCAGAGAAAATGGGAACATTTGAAACTATAGGGTATTTTTTTTGCATTCTTATTATAAAGCAGAAATATGAGAAGATATTTCCTCAGGTGATCTGTGTTTCATCTGCAATGCAGGTCCAAGATTTTAGTTAATAGGGCAAGTTTTAGATGGAAAGTGAGTTTATTGGCAACTCTTATATTTCTCCATTACTGAAACTGGCAGGTCAAAACAAGCTAACAAAAAAGAAGATTGTCTCATTCATTGTGGAAATATATGTGGGTTCTAGAAATTACTTGGGAGCAGAAACCTAAAGGAAAAATAATAACTGCTCAAAATTACCATAATTTTACTGTTTTAGAGATGTGATCCAATTTTATACTTCCAAATTGAATCTTTGTACAATTTTGGAAAACACATAGACTTAATTATCTGTTAAAAGATATTATTTAGGTAACCTAGGCGAGAGGGAAGTTGGTAACCAGGTATTAACATTTAAAAGATTTAATAACTTAATAACACACTTGATTTAATAGTTGTAAGTAACTTTAAGACGGAAGATATAAAACACTGAATCACCACAAACTATGAAGTATTTCAGTTCTCTACTACAACTATAGGCAAAATATTTCTAAAATAGTAGAAATGTATTTTTACACACCTACTTGCAATTTTATTATGCTACATATTGCTAAGCTTTTCTGAATTTGCCCATCATAACTGCTTGTCATATTCTACAAATTAGAAAAAAGCTGGCCTATATTGTCATTAATTAATGTGAAGTACTCAGTCAAAGTAATTTTTATCAAATCCTGATAAAGATGCACTTTCTTAAGCACCCCCAAAAAAAGCACTTACCTATTGTGAATTCATCATCTTAATCTGTTTATATAAATTAACATTTTAATGACATTAAAATTAATGTGGGTTTCCTGGCAATAAATATTCTCAGATTTAGTTTGTTCGAAAAAATGTCTATTATACCTTCATTTTTGAAGGATAATTTCTCTGTAAAAGTTGGCCCTTATTTTCTTATAGCAGGTTGAAAATATCCCAGTGTCATCTGGTGTTTATCACTCTATTTCCTCTCAAAAGTAGTATGTTTTGTCCCATGGATGCTTTTGCTATTTTCTTTTTGTCTCTAATTTTAAGTAATTTTACTCTGATGTGCTCAGGTGTGTTTGGGTTTTATAGAGATTTTTGATATCTTGCATCACTTTCGGAAAATTCTTAGCCAGTACCTTTTCATTCTTTCCTTCTCCCTCTGGGGTTTCAATGACACATATGCTAGAACTTCTTATATACTTGCCTTTTATATATCATTTTCTTTTGCATTTTGCATTTTTTATTTTATATTTAGTTCAGTAATTTTCTGTTCTAATTTGCTGTTAAACTCACCTGATTATATCTTAAGTTTAATCTTTTTGTTTATCAACTAGGATTTTGACTGGATCATTTTTATAGTGGCTAGTCCCACAGAAATAAAATACCTTTCTTTATTAATATCTATGTTCTTAAATCTAGTAACCACAATTATTAAAAATCACCTGTCTGAAATCCCCATCATAAATATTACCCAAGATGTTTATACTTTCATTGTTTTTGCCTTTGCCTCTGGCAATTTTGTCCTTTCTGATTGGATAAATGCTAGCAATTTTTACTGGATGCTAGTCATTATGAATGAAAATAAAACAGCTTCTGATGATATCTTTCTTTAGAGAGATTTTCCTTCCATCCAGAAGACAGTAAAAGGATTTACAGATTACTTTTATCCACTCAGGATTAAAATTATTAAAATCCAAGAGAACTTTGGAAATGTCTAAGACAAGTCTTTGGTTATCTCAATCACTGCAAAACTACCAAAGTTCCTTGTCGCATCTTAGCCTCCACTTTCTGCTTTGTTGCTTACATTCTTGTCCTATGCAGCTTATCCAACATCCTAAGAGAAAGATAACTGTAGAATATCAGACTCACTTCTGCCATCCTCTCTCCCCAGGGTCTTGGCCCCTCAAGTCTTATCTACTTCACTCACACAAAACTCCAACTTCTGCCTGCCCAGCTTTGTGAATGGACCATAAGTTCTAAGCTTTTCTTTTTGCTTATCCTCTTACCTGTCACCAGTTGTAATTGATGGTATGTGTCACTTACATATTGAAAAATGACTTCAGAAGATCACCAATAAAACTGTCAGGATTTTACCAATATATGGTTCTTATCTTTAGGATTTCATCCCATTAATTCCTGATAGTCATAGCTCTTGAATATGCCCAAAAGATAGTATGTTTTTTTTAAAAATTTATTAACTTTTTCACTGACAAAGGATGGGAGTTGATCTGATGCAAGCTATTCTGCCATCGCTGGAAGTGGAAATTTTCCAAAAATATTTTTGCAGTTTCCTCTGTTTGTTCTTACCAAATATATTTTCTCCCTGTCATTTTCAGTTATTATTTCAGCTGAAAGATATTTTTCCTGTTATCATTACGTCATTTTGTTTTCAAATTTCTTTTCATTTACTTAATCATATATATACATCCTGTTATTTTTTTTCTGTAACCTTAATCTTATAACCCAAGTTCTCTCTATAAATCCTCTGGGTATAAAATAGCATCCTTTTTAACTCTCTTGATTAAATGACTATTTTTTTTTCTATTTGGAACATTTATTTTTCTCTCTAATTGAGGCATAATTGACATATATAAATGACTTATTTATAAAGTTACCAGAAAGAAAATGTAATTTAAATGTGCTGGTGACATACATTTCATCCATGTCAGTATAAATTCTTTTTCTCCTATCACTTATTTTGTACTGATAAAGAAGTTCATCTTGTGCGCTGTTGGTGGGAATGCAAATTGGTACAGCTGTTAAAGGAAGCAGTATTGTGATTCCTCAAAAGATATTGTATTATCCAATTATTCTATTTCTAGTGTTTACCCCTAAGAATACAAATGCACTAATTTGAAAAGATATATGCATTCCCGTGTTTATTGCAACATTATTTACAATAGCCAAGGGTTAGAAACAACTTAAGTCCCCATCAACAGACGATTGGACTAAAAAGCTGTGGTTTATAAACACAATGGAAGACTTTCAACTATAAAATAAAGATGAAATCCTGCCATTGTGACAACATGAATGGACCTACATATTATGCTTTGTGAAATAAGTCAGATGGAGAAAGATGAACATCATATGATTTCACTCACATGTAGTGTACAGAGAACCCAAACAAACAAATGGGCCACTTAAGATAAGAATAAACTTTTAGAACTATAAAACCAATTAGTGGTTACCACAAGGGAAGGGGGAAGAGGGCTGGATAAACAAGGTAAAATGTCAATCGTATAGAGAAGGGTATGATAAGAGTTTAGTGGTGAACATAATGTATTACATACAGATGTTGATTTATTATGATGCATACCTGAAACATATGCTATCATAATGTAATGTTACTTCAATAAAAAATTATAAGAAAAATTCAGTCTCTCCTACTGAAATGCTGCCATTGCCATGTAAAAAGCCTACACTGCTCCCCTGGGAAGATAAGAGACCTCAGGCTGAGAGAGACCCAGCCATTCAAGCTGTACTAGTGTGGTAGCCCAATGATGCCTGCATCAGATGCCTGCAACCCCATGAACGAGTCCAAGTGACCCCAGCAGGAGAACTGATCACCTATCAATAGAAATGCAGGAAGTAAACTGTCATCACTTTAGATCCCTGAGTTTTGGGGGGCTTCCCATACAGCATTAGATATCTAATAGAATATGCTACAAACATCAGGTATTAGTAAAATTGAATCCTGTGTTGCATAAGAATGAATGGAGGGGGAAAGAATTCAAATGATAAGACTGAGAGTTTCTAGGAAGAAAACAATAATACTATACTTTGGAAAAGCATTCTACACTGGTCTATAAGGATAACTGAAAGGGTACAAGATCTCATGACTATACTAAAAACTATAACTACAGTCTATTCCTTTTCCTTCTATTAAATTCATGATTTAATTCATGACATTTGTTGAGCTCTTATAGGTATACCACATGCTCTTCCCTCAACCTGTTTCATTCAATATATTTTCAGTGACTTTAATGAAGATGTGTCAGTAAGTTTATCAAAAGAATAGATGGCAAAAGCTTGGAATAAAACATGCTATATGGGAATCACCATTCCAAAACATTAACATAGGTTGGGATAATGAACTCAACCTATGAGTTTAATTTAATATAGATACAAATTAAATTCCTTGGTTTAACAGCAACATGGTACAAAAGATAACAAGTACAAAATTAGAGAATTACCTTTAAAACATCACATATTAATTTTTGTGTTATTTTTTGTTGAGCTAATATTGGCTTACAACACTGTACATGACTGAAACAACAAATCACATTTTTAAAAACAACATAAACAATAACAGCAATAAAGACACAAAAACCAAAAATGAGGAGACAAGGACAGACTGGGGACACTTGGTGGGGAGGGGAGGGAGAGGGTTGAGGGAAGATGGGAGCACAAGGGACTGAGGTGATGGTGCACTGGTGAGATGGTGATGGGGAATACATGGGGATTATAATTGATGGCAAGTATATGTAAATTTTTTTTAAAAAAATTATATTAATAAAAAAAATTTAAAAAAAACATAAACAAAACACAGGGACTTGACTGCAAGTATAGTGAGAGTCAGAGCATGGTAAAGTGGCCAAGAAGATGATGGCATCTTGGCTACAATGGATGTGCCTTGCCCAAAAGAAGTCAGTGGTCGGTGTTCTCTGCTCTGGTCAGGTTACAACCTGCTTATCATGCTCATCTCTGTATCTCCAAGACAGCATGTATTGGAAATATGGACAAATTGAAAGGAAAACCAGGTATTATGATAGTCTGGTGGCTGTGTCATATGAACAGTCCTTGAAGAAAGCAGGAATCAGTAGATAAAAGGGATATGGCTTTGAGATATTTGAAGATTGCCTTGGGAGACTGGTTTGAAATCTGTCCCACCCAATAACAAGTGCTTAGTTGGGGTCTGAAAAGAACTCACCAAGACGCAACCATGTGGCATCCAAGCCTTGTTGCCAGGAGACTCTTTTGTTGTATAGCCTGTCCTTTCACAGAGCGTGTGAGCGGCTGTGTCTCTGGAGCAATCCTGTCCAGGTGGAAACATGCCCTGGACTAGACAGCAAGAACATCAAGGAAATTCTCTCCTCTGTCTCTATTCTACTACATTCTGAAAGGGATGCAGAAAGAAGGCTTCAAAATGGAAGCAGCTCAGTAGTGTGGAATGAGACAGAATTTTCTCTAATCTCACTTGGGAGAAGATACTGCCAAGTACCAATCTCAACGAAACCTTAAGGACCTTGTTTATTTATTTATTAGCATTTACTGGGTATTGATTCACTTTTAGGTCAGGTACAGAATCAAAATAAAAGAAACCGTCCTTGTTCCTAAGAAACTCACAATCTGATAGGCATATGGGCAAATAAATAATTACAATGAAGCTTGATGAAATGCTACAATAATAGCTATTTTCTAGTAAATTTAGTAGATCTTATCATTCGTTACTTGGCACTAATATGAGTAAAACATTTTAATTCTTTTAAAATTTCCTATATTTAATTCTAAGTCTTCTGAGTATTAAAAAATGCATCCCTATTAAGGAAAATAGTTGCCTTCTTAATTAATTGAGATTATTTACTATTAGAGACAGATGGAGAACCTGGATTCTTCTAAGACCCCAGGATACATAAAAAAATGCTATTTATAGTTACCATATTAATAATCCCACAATGCTGCTAGAACTTATTACCAGTCCACTTCCCTGAATTTACTTTATATATAACACTTAATTTGTCTATCAAGCTATAGAAACATACCACTTCTATTCAGGATAATCCATTTGATGTGCTTGAGATTTTTTAACCTAGTAAATACCTGCTTGACTCTGAAGACTTAAAAATGGATATCATAAAATATATAGCTACCTTTCCATTTTGTTCTTTCATGATTAAAGTTTTGTTCCATGGTCAGTACACAGATGTTATAAAACTCCTTATAAACAAATTTTTTAAAGATTTATTTATTTATACATACAAGAGTTGGGGTACAGGCCAGAGGTGTGGGGGTGGTGAGAGGATATACCAGAGACAGAGGGGGGAGCAGGACAGGCAGATCTACTGAAGTACACTGCTGAGGGGAGTAGCCAGCAAGACAGGAGAGGTCTGCTGTGCCATGTGGGTCTCCTCCCCGGCCAGTGGCAGGGACTGAACTTGTGCTGCAGTGGCTGTGGATACTTCATAGTGAGGTGCTTAAACCCTTGTGCCACCAGGGAGGCCCGCTTTATAAACAATTTTTAATACAAATATTGAAAATTTTAAGTGCACACATTATAATTTATAGCAATTTTCCCAGTGACTTCCTATCCTAAAATTTGTAGAGAGGGCCTCCCTGGTGGTGCAAGGCATTGATCTCTGCACTGTGGGGCTTCTGCAGCCACTATAGCACGAGTTAGATCCCGGGCCAGGGAGGTGACCCACATGGCACGGCAGACCTCTACTGTCTCACATGCTATACCCTCAGCAGTGTATTTTAGTAGATCTGCTTGTTCTGCTCCCCCCTCTGTCTCTGGTGAATCCTCCCACCTCCCCCGCACCTCTGACCCAGTTCTAGTGTGCATAAATAAATAAAATCTTTAAAAAATATTTGTAGGCAAATTGTTGTTAAATAAAAGATTTCAAATACCAATATTTTTAAGTAGTGATAAACTATTATACTTAATTTCCCTTCAACTTACAATTTAATACATACATACCACATAATCAAAAATTTCCAATCTTTTACAACACATTAATAAAGTAATAAAGAAAACTGGACCAACCATCAAATGCAGGTTATCAAAACTGTACCTCTACGGTCTATGAAATGTTTACTTTTAGTTGAAATAACATTGAATTATAACATTATGTAAGTTTCAGTTTGATGCCACTAAAAATCAACAAATGTATATACTACATTAAGTTCACCACTAAAAGTACAATTCTATCTACCATACAAATGATAACTTCTACCCTTTGCCCCCTTACTTTCAGATAACCATTAATTAGTGTTATAGTCTAAAAGTTTGTTTGCATTTTATTGAATATTTCATTTATTTGTTTTCTCTATAAACTGTATGTGAGTGAAATTATATGGTGGTTGTCTTGTAAAATGCTGATACATGACATAGTCATTCATTCACTTTTTAAAAAACCATTTACATTAAAAAAAAAAACCCTAAATACATAAAAGGAAAAACAGAATGTTCTCTTAGAACTACCAAAAAATTGCATTTTAAATGAATTTACACAAAAACCTCTGAGTTAACAAGAAGAAACATACAAGGACCATGGGTGAAACTTGGTATATGACACTGACTGACTTGGCTTCCCTTTCACTTGCTTCATCCAAGTTGGGACACTCATTTTTAGTTTATCTGGTTTCGGCAGGGAAGTCTTACTTCAGTTTCTATATTAGCTATCTCTGTCTGTCTGTCTCTCTCTCATTTTAGCCTGAAGATTCGTCCTGCCCTGCTCCCTTTGGTGGCTTTCTTTCCATTTTCAGGAGCAGGCTTGGCTCACAGACTTGTCATCACCTCTTGAAATATTCTTTTCCTGATCCTTCAGTTGCCACGACCCCCTTTTGTATGCTGTGGCAGTGTTTGCCACTTCCATTTACCTGCAAAGTCACTTATTTGCACATGACACATTCTTGCCCATTCTTGGCTTCATTTAAAAACTGACACAGCTAAAGTTTAGCTACCTCCCATGGTTATTGTCTAACTTGTAGTCACAAGTTATATAGTCTTTCTACAGACTTTTCCTCCTTGTATCAGAAAATACCTTCTAACTGATATATTGAGCATTAGATAATTTCCATTTTCTTTATTGGCGCAGTAAATGAGCCAATGGCGCCAAATAATTAACCAGGCTCAGCAGTAATAAATTCTAGTCCCTTCATCTTCTTTTCAAACACTTCATATAAAGCTTTTTCTTTCTTTTTGTTTACCATTAGGGAGTTGTCATTTTTTTAATAGATTAAATACATTCTACTTGACTAGAGCATTTATTATAATTTCTAATGTTACAACTTTGGCCAATGATTACTTCTTTTAGATGATCAGAGCTATCTCATATATTTCTAGGCCATGCATCTTATATATTCCTTATGTATTTCTATCTTATATATTTCTAGGCTGAGCTGCTCTCCAAGCACCGTTAGTTCCTGTTAGTATTAAAGGCAGAGAGACCAAGAACTTGGTCATAAGACAAAAACTGGTGTAACAGTGCTCCTAGCTTATTTCAGTATCAGTGCTTACAATAGCTTTTTTTTTTAAGTTTATATTAATATTCCTAGTTCTGTTCTGAAATTACAAAATTTCTACTTAATTTGAGGAAATTAAGCAGAAACTTAATGCAGCACCTTTTCGCTTATGCAAGTCAGAATATTTTTTTAATGTAATCAAGAGCTCCAAGCTATTCACCTCAAAAGCAATATGAACAGTGAAGTACTGAGTGAAGCTTGGCATTATCTATGGAGGTGCTTTTGGATCTAGAAGGAATCCCAGAAAGGACGTGCAGTCTCTCCACCCACCTGGTTCTATCATCATCCTTTGAGGCCATGAAGGGGCTTACTTGATAGATGGCGTCTTCCCTTTCTTTCAACTGATTTTGAATCTGAGCTTTTCACGTCCTCACTACTACCCATTCTGGACTCTCATATGTAGACATTTGGGATCACTACTACTTTTTTGGTGCCAATATTTGGCTTTGGAAGAGCCCAAGTGCTCTCTTCCACTTTGATTGCAGTCCACTTTGAGGGAATGAAAAGAATTTCAATCTGTGGACTTAGTGTGCAATTATTGATAAAATTACAAATTTATTTACACAAATGTATGCTGGGAAAATAGTCTCTTCCTGCTCTTTATTTTCTGGTAATTTCTATTTTACACTTGCAATTATTTTTTCATTTTCCCAAATGTTGCCCTTATTTTAAAACTTCATAAATGTATCTTACTTGCCTGGGCCACAAGCACTTCCTCACATATGACATGCTGCATTTCCTCATTCCTCTTAGCAAGCCAATATATTATAAGACGTTTCATTTTCATTTTAGGAACCCAAGTAATCTCCCAGTTAGTACCACTTTCATCTAGCATCAAACCAGTTCAAAGAGTTAAATTTTCTACAGGAAGATCAAGGAAATTTGCATCGTCCATAGATGATGCAAATACCATTATGTGTAAACGCCAACTTTTGAAGTTTAGATTAAATGTCTTTCTTTTGATCCATCACCCAAAATTAATATATTTTGAACATATCATCTGATAATTTTTCATTTATCAAAACTCATGTCTTTAATTCAACTACACATGACACTAGTCTAGAACTCCAATTTCTAAAAGGTCTTTGATAAACAAAAATATCCATTACTTCAATGTTACATGAACTCAAACTTCCAGAAACTAAAGAAAATAAGCATGTCAAAATATGTCAAAATAAGATAGTTCAGTAGAAATGTATTCAGTTCCATAAGTAACTGCATGTCTTCACTTCAGAAATCTAAACTGGTGTCATTTTTCTTTCAGAGAAAAATTTAAAAATCACATTAAATTTCCAACCTTCATTATATAATATAGGTACAATAACCTTTTGAACTCTAACAGAAAAATCACTAAATATTAGAATAAATATTATAGAAAACCTACCAAATTCATTTTTATTGTTGCTTTTATTCAACCCATATAATTTCAGAACTGGAGCTTTGGCTGTTAGAGCATATTTTAAGTAACTTTTTTTTTCTTCTCAGACCTTTTCTCAGGCTGAAATTTTTTTCTCTTAGTTTTTTTTTTTGAAATAGCACAAAGTTAAATTTCACCTTTGGAACTTAAATCCCTGATATAAAAAAGTATTACTTTAAAACAGTTTATTACTATAATGTCTATATACATTTATATTGTAGTAATACTTTATTATTATACCTTTAACTAAATATACATAAATCAAAGCAGAATATTCTAATACAAATTCTCCATGTATGCTTTCATAGTTTCTACTAAATGTATGTTTTTTAAAAATTCTTTGTTACATCCCTCCAGAGACATTGATAATTTACACCCCAAGATCTTTCAATTTTATTTTTTTGATTTAAAAAATGTCTGGGCCTTGCTGGTGGCGCAGGGATTAAGCAACACACTATGAAGCAAAACGCAGCCACTGCAGCACGAGTTTGATCCCTGCAGCCAGCCAGGGAGGGGACCCACATGGCTCAGCAGACCTCTCTCCTGCCTCTCCCACTGCTCCCCTCAGCAGTGTGTTTCAATTGATCTGCCTGTTCTGCTCCCTGCTCTGTCTCTGGTGAATCCTCTCACCTCTCTTGACTCTGGCCTGTACCTCAGCTCTTGTGTGCATAAATAAGTAAATCTTAAAAAAAAGAGAGAGAAAATATTAACGCAAGCTAAATTGGCCTTAAAGAACGCATGCAGAAAAATCTAGTTAATTTAGATTAAACAGGATCCATGTAGAACTTAACTAAAAGTTATCTGCATTATTTATAAGAAGAAATTCATAATTAAATTGTTATAAAAATATTTAACTGCAATTAAACAGGTCACTTAAGAAGTGGAGTACTTTCTGAACATAAGTATAGTACCCTATATTTACACAAATTTCAATGATCTATTTTATTTATCAAAGCTAGCTCACTTTGCCCTTTACTGGAGGCAATCTTTGTTAGCCCAATTCTTGCTTAAAAGTAGTAAAACCAAATTCTTTTCATAGAATGTGAATCACACTTCTCACTCTGGAGACCTAAGAACACACAACTGTATAAACTGTATAAAACTATAGGAATAAAATACTGTAACTTGCTGCATGATTTTATATTTAAATTAACTGAAAGCCTCCTTGATGAGATACCCACATTTCCTGTCTTTCCAGAACACAGCAGTGTTTGATGTCTGCTCAGTAGGAACAAAGTATGCAGACTGGCCCCTCATTCATATCAGCTACATCAGATCGCAGGTCAAGTGTGTATATACTATCTAGAGACGGGCAACAGGCTCTTAGACCTAAACTTGACTCTGGAAAGCAGCAATTTCAGAATGTTATGATTAGTTCCTGTTCAAATTGGTGGTATAGGAAGTGGCTGAATTCAGCTCCCCCCATGCACATGGCAAATCTTCAACTACATATGAAATCACTTACATGGAAGAAGACGCAAAAGCCAGGTAGGTGGAGCTTTCACAACAAAGGGTAAAAGAACTGAAACTGCGAGGAGAAACAGAGACATGCTCTCTCCATGGAAGGAAATCCTTCCCGGGTTTGAAGCGATTTGAAGTAGGGAGGGTTTCCAAAGGTGTGAAAATTTTCCCTGGAACATGGGAAGAAGGTTATGCCCTGCATTAGCTCCCCCAACCCCTTAATCTTGTCCTTGAAGGTGAGTCCTTGGAGACCCAGTATTGAGAGTTGGAGGGAAACACACCCAGAAGAAACAAGAATATATGAACAGAGAATCCACCTTAAAAGGGCCCATACAGCAGAAGAACTTAAAAGACACTTCTCCAAAGAGGACATACACATGGCCAATAGACACATGAGAAAATGCTCAACATCCCTCTTAGTCAGGGAAATGCA
>JAGFMF010011861.1:2866976-2909017 GCA_019455555.1 Galemys pyrenaicus
ACTGGTGAGATGGTGATGGGGAATACATGGGGATTACAATTAATGGCAAGTATATGTAAATTTTAAAATATTTTAATAAAAAAAAAAAAGGAAAAAAAATGTTAGGTGTCAAAAATAATATTCCCTCCCAAAATTCAGCCCATCCTTGCTATTTTCATTATTTTCTCTCTGCCCTTCAATTTACCTACTCACCCCAAAGTCATTCATATTTAGAGTCTAGCACCTGTCCCGTACAGTTGGCCTGGCAAGCACTCAGACCAGCCCAGGGAGCTGTTTGCAGACAGTGCTACAGCCTCACAGCAATACCCCAGCAAAGTATCACTTCTCCGCTTTGTCTGAGATTTTCTTCACGAGTCAGCGCTGTTATCCCCGGTCTCAAGAAACTTTTCTGCACCTACTTACCCTCCTCATCAAGCAACACCCCACAGAGCTTCTTTTTACCTAGGTCCCATTCAATTCAAGCCTTCTTACACTATACTTTGGCATTTGTGTCATTTCCTATAGTAAATGCGAAAGCCCAAAAGATTGTTCTAAATAAAATAAATAGGAGAAAATTGACCACCATGACCCAAAACCCATTACATTTCCTTTTCAGAAAGAAAAAGTATGAAGACTTTCAGTCTTTCACTTACAGAACAAAACTCATTTCCATGCTCACTGATTTGGATATTAGTGTAGAAAGTACCTGAAATATAAGTGTTAACATAAAATAAATCATCAAATTCAACGGTGTGAATCAAACTTCCACTCTAGCTTACTCATCTTTAAAGATTCTGAGTTAGGTAATATAATCTAGTGTATTTATTAATAAGCTAGGCTAAGTTCATTAAAAATTAAGGCTACTTTATGACTAAAATAAAAAATTACCTGGGAAGATTTTTTTTTTTGCAAATTTTCTCAATTTTAATGTGGTTAAAACATCACTACCACTGTCCTAATTTAGTGCTTGGCATTAATGTCACTTTTTTTAACTTAACAGTAAAAGAGAGAGTGAGACCTAGAGAAATTAAAGATTAAAATCCTATATGCCTGTTGTAACTGTACAGAAGAACAGTGTCTGGGTACATTATTAAACTGCCACGCCAACATTTGGCTACAGTTGACTCAGTGGCAATATGTTTGCTTACATTCATTAGGAAACCCCATATGCATTCACAGAAGTCTGAAGTATTTGAACAAAATTAGCCACACTGAGAAAAGTTGTCAGAGAGTTAGTGTTTTTTATTTAGAGCCAACCAAGACAGACCTAGCTAAATTGTAAATGTGCATGGTCTTGCAGTAAAATTAAAACATTAACTGGTCATTCAGCAAACCATCTCTTCCAATGTATGAAGCGCATGTAAGGGGAGCACCCTCCAGACACTCAGATAAACCCACCTAGTGCAGTGCTCCCCAAACAGGGCAGTTTTGCCACTATGGGACCATAGGTAATGTCTCTCTGGAGATATTTTAGATGCCCAAATTGGGGGACGCAGAGACCAGGAATGCTGCCAAATAGCCTATGATGTACAGGACAGACCTCCCACGAAGACTCCCTGACCCGATAGGCCAGCAGTACTAAAGTTGAGACACCTGACATATATGTTTTACTATGTCTCAGGAGGTAAGGTCTAAATCATAATAGCAATAATAACAGAATGCAAATTCCAGAAGGCAGCAATAGGACATTTAAAGTTTAAACATGAGCACAAGAAGTTTCACAACAGCTATGAAATGGTGCAATATGACAGGAAACAATCTGTCATATGGATAGGAGGTTAGAGTGAAAAACCTAAAGTAAAATACAATTTTCTGGCTGAACCTCAAAAAGGATATCCATTCCATCTGATGTTTTTGTTATATGGGCCTAGATTTTCTTGAGGCTAATTTTTACTAGTAAGTAAAGACTGTTCAGTATGAAGATAAAATATCAAGTGGGAATATCCCCAGTTTAATCTGGGAAGGGTTTATGATGATCATTTCGATGTGATGGGGTGGGAGGCAGAAAGGAGTAAAATAAGATAAAAACTAATTGAAGTACAACAATCCTGTCCAACTAATTCAGAGAAAATAGTTATTTTTTTCAAGACAGGGAAACTGAGGCACACATCAGGTTTCTGTAGTGTATATGTCTGCTTACATCAGGCTCTGTGAAACAACAGGAATGACTGGGGTCCAGAAGCCCCCAGGAGCTCCCTGCCAACAAGGTCATTGCTAGGATATGGCCCTACGTGGCTAGAGCACCTTGGGGCACTGAGTCCAACAGAGGAAGCACCTCTGCACAGCTGTGGCCACACTGCCTGCAGTCTGAGACCCACACTTCTAGAACAGGTTAGATCCTGGTGGCATCAGGATCAACCCCAGAAGTCAATCCCCAAACTCCCCTATCTGAACCCCACTTCGGTAAATATGTTGCCAAATTTAACAAATAAAAGGATAGACCACCCAGTGATACTTGAATTTTAGGTAAACACATTTTCCCCCTAAAAGTGTCGTATATAATACTTTGGATATGCTTTACTAAAAAATTTTGAAATTCAAATTTAACTGGGTGCCCTACATTTTATTGTCCTACCTCTCACCCTACCTACCCGAGAACTCGAGCATCCCTCAGTGCCTTGGCCTTATGCTATGGCCGTTTCTGAAACTTGGGCATCAGTTCATCCAGACTTCTGTAGTTAAGGGATAATTGTTCTTCTCCCCCTTTCTTATAACTCACCGATTTCATCTTCTGTAGCCAGGAGGCTGCTCTTCTTTTCCCTACTTTTAAAAATAGTTGCTATAAGCATGTTTTGAGAAAGAATTGTGAGAATTAAATGTAAACCAAACAGACAAGCTGTTGATGGATGAATAATCACAAAATCTGGCAGGTTACAGATTCTGAGACCAGCATCATTAGATAGACTCAAGAAAAAGAAAGCTCTTTCTACAACCCGCCCCTTGAGAAGATCAGAAAAAGAAAAGATCAAGACTAATAACAATAAGGAAAAATCTATTAATGTTATTCTCTAAAAACTCTATCTACAGTACTGTCAAGGCAATATTTGTGAAGTTTATTTTATTCCAGAGAGACCATGATAATAGCATATAATTAAAGTTTCCAAACAACCAAAGAATGATCTCTAGGACTTTCCTTTTTCGTTTCTATTTTAACTCAAGATGTTTCTCCCACTTTTATTTTCACATTTGCACCCCCACGTCTAGCTGGATGAACATCGCACTGAGCAAAAGAAGCTGAAGCTTCTCCAGAAGAGACAGGTACAAATCCAAAAAGAAAAAGACCAGTTACAAAGCGAACACAGCAAGGCTGTCCTGGCCCGGAGCAAGCTGGAGAGTCTGTGCCGGGAGCTGCAAAGGCACAACAAGACCCTGAAGGTAGGAGGCGCCAGGGCAAGAATCACTCACTGGCTTGCCCACCACCTAGCCCAGGCTTCTGCTGCTCCAGGACCAGTGTTTTACCAGAGACACGGGTTCAAATGCTAGCCTGCCACAAGCCCGCTTGTGACCTCCCATAAAGTATTGTACACACCTGGCCTGTGTCCTCCCCTGTAAAATGGGACTTTACCAACTTCATTGTGTGGTTGGGGGAAAATTAAATGAGGTGACCTGTGTAAGGTGCCTGACACAGAGCGAATTCTTAGCAAAATGTGGGCCCTTCCCCTTATTATGGTGAGCTTGTTCTGCACGTTGAAAAAAAATCAGGTTTTTTTTGCATTATAGTGAAATGTGCATGGCATCACATAAATTGACACAAAGCTCACTGACACAATAAAGTAAGATTAAGTGCCAAAATGTCAATAGTCATTGAAGAAAAAGGCTACTTGAAAAAACACTGAAGTTCTTCAGATTTAATTATTCAATCTAAAAATAATAGACTGATCACTTCATCCAGTCTGCATGGGCTTCATTAATTACAACAGAAGCCTCTAGCTGTGTGGATAATGTGCTTTCTCAGACACTAGCACCATTCAGTGAAATAAGATGCAGGACTCTCCAACATAATACTGTGTGTGTCCACAGTCCCCTTCCAGCTGAAGATTCTAACGCTTTTGACAATAATAAATTAGGCACCAGTGGTTTTGTGAGATTGTTATTATTTCACATGTTTAAAAAGAGATTCTTTAAGAAATAGATGAAGATCATTGCTGAACTTGCACATCGGCGTCCGGTAGAAAAATAGAAGAGCATGATGCCAAATTGTGTTTTGATGTGTGAGAAATGGAAAGCCAATGAGATGAACTCACACTCTCAGATTACACCAGTAAGTCATGGGCTTCTGCGATTTCTTCAATCATTGCATGAGACACCATCAGAAACCCAGGTTAGATTACCCCCAACTCAAGATGTGTGTGCCGATAATAGCTCTCTAAGCTTCCATAAATCTGGCTTTCAGAGGTGTTGCACACTAAGTAGATAATAATTAATTATAGCAGGATGATTTATCAACAAAGAAATTTAAAGATAGAATGTTGTGGCTTACGCTCTTTGGGTAATATTCAAAGCCAGAATACTACAAGTGGTAGGAGATTCTGCAGTTACACCTTACACATTTTACTGATGAAGAAAGCAAGACTCACAATCCAAACCAGTCATTCAAGGTCACACATACTTTATGTATCAAAATCAGGATTCAAATTCAGAATATTTTCTGATTTTCCTTAGTGTGTATTTAGAAAGAATGCCTATTTTTTCCCATGCTAGGTATAACGTTGTGCAGGTAAAAATTAACTCTAGATAATTTATATCATTTTTGTCCCATTTTATCAATTGCTGAGAAACAGATGCTAAAAATGCCCTAGTATGATTGGGAATTGTCTACTTCTCTTTTTAATTTTGTCCATTTTTGCTTCATGGAGTCTGAAGCTTTGACAGTAGATGTGTACACATTTATGATTATTATGTCTCCTTGTTGAATTGACTGATTATCACTATTAAGATGTCTATCAGTAATAATTTTTATCTTCATGTCTATAATATCTGATATCAATATAACAATTTTCTTACCTTTACTTCCACTGTACAAGATTCCCTGTAATCCAAAAGTAGATGATTCCTCTGAAACATTTTTAAGCCCAGACATAAAGAAAAGATGCAATTACCATTAATTTATATGGTAAAAATTTTAGCATCCCCATATGCAAAATCTCGCCTACCAAAGAACACATAAAACTTAAAATAACTAGCATAAAGGCAGGAGTGATATGATACACATACAATCTGTTTAAAGTAGAAACGATGTATTTACAGTATAGTTTCTCTTGCCTAAAGTAGGAAGACAGCAAACATACTAGAAAGCAGACAGGTGTGATGATGTGCTAGGTTAAGTCTTTGGAGGTTGGGATGCGGGTACAGGAGGGAGAGGAAGAGGATCAAGTATTAACATCTCATCTTTGTCTGAATCCACCAGGACAAGCAGGTCACTATCAACTACACCTTCTTTTCTATCTGCTGCCCTCGATGTTGAAGGTCCAGATTTGTTATCTGCTGTGATGGATATAAAATATGACAGTATACTTGACTGCTAATCCTCACACATCTATATATCATACAATTCTTTGTAGGCACTCAAAACATCCTACAAACCTGCCTGAAACCTACATGCCTTTCAAAACTAAAGTCACACTGTCTGCAATCGCTGCACACTGTCTACTGTAGTGAAAATCTCATGCAAGGGCTTCCGGTTCAGTTCCTGGATAACTTCACTTTCAGACAGTTGACTATTGAGTTCAGTTTTTGTTTCTTTTCCTCTTGTAATTGCATCATCTCTTCATCAGTTCTTGGTCATAGGATGCTAAGGCCTCTTCAACATCATCTTCAACTTCCATCTGATGCTGAAAATGCTTAGTTCAGTTCCAGCGGGAAGGAGCTTGTCAGGGCCACACTCACTGCTAAGTGCTGTCTCTATAACAGCTACCGCAAAACAAACTCGGAAGTCATTTTTGCATTTTGCCTTTTATTACGAAAGCTAATAATCCTCTTTGGAATACTTTTGGATAGTGCGAACAGGTACTTACTAAAGAGGTTTTTCATAAAAATGGCAAAACACAAACCTGTGAAAACTAGGAATATCTGTACAATTCTTTCCATCTACTTATTTTCAACCTAGGTCTTTACATATAAAGTACATCTGCTACAGGCAATATACAGCCGGGCCCTGATTCTTTTCATTCTTATAATATCTGCCTTATAATTAGACTATAGGTATATTACTAAATAATATAATTACTGATGTAGTCAGATAAATATCACTTGGTCATTTACTTACTATTTTGTCATTTATTCTCACTTGTTTTCATATGTTCTTTTTAGATTTGAACTTTTAAAAATTCTATTTTGCCTCTTGAGTTTTTAATTATAACTTTGCATTTTTAGTCTGGATTATAATACGTATTTCTTAACTTATCATAATCTATCTGGACTTATCATTGTTCATACTAACTAGAAATCAAATAGGTCCATTTACTCCCCTCTGACTTAAAATTGTAATTGGTACATGTCTTAATTTACAGATGCTTATAAAACCCATGAGGCAATATTATGATTTTTGACTGAACAATCACATTTATTCTTTTTAAATTAAATGCAAAAATATATACATTTTTATTTGACCTTTTTGGTGGATTGTATTCCTTCCAGGCCTTCAAAGTTTCTGTTTGGTGTCATTATCTTCAACCTGAAAATTTTCCTTTAATATTTTTTTGATACACGTCTGCTGGAAATCAGTTCTTTTACTCATTTTTTTCACGTTTAAGATGTCTTTATTTTGCTGTTATCATTGTAGGCTATACTCATTGAATCTAGAATTCTGGGTTGACAAGGGATTTTTTCACTCTTTTAGTCTTTTACAGAGTCTGTATTCTGGCCTCCATAGTTTCTGGTGAAAATGAACAATAATTTGAATTATTTTCTATCTGTATGAGATATATCATTTAACTCTGGTTACTTTTAAGGTTTTTCTATTGATGTTTGTTTTTTAGAACTTTGATTGCTTGCTTCACAAACATAATTTTCTTAATAATTAACCTATTTGGGATTTGTTGTGTTTCTTATACCTGTAATTTTTGTCTTTCAGCAAATTGGGAAATTTTCAGCCACTATTCCTTCAAATATTATTTCTACCCCATTCTCTGTCCCCTTTCCTTCTCAGATTCTAACTCCATGCGTGTTACACCTTTAGATATTGTCCCCGGGTCTTTGCATGGCCTTCTTGTTCTTCAATGGTCCCTTTTCTCTTTACATTAGATTATATTAGTTTATCTTCATGTTCACTAACTTTTGTCATCTCCATTCTGTTCCACATGGTCATTACATTTTGAGTTTGTAACATTTAACACCAATTTTCATTTGATTCTTTTAAATTATTGTTTTCTCCTGAGATTTCCTATCTTTTCATTCATAGAGATAGTATTTTCTTTTATATAACTGAGCACAGATACAATGTCTGCTTTAATAATCTTGTCTGCTATTTGTACATCTAGTGATTATGTAATAATAAGCCTCTTCCTATTCTTTGAGAATGATAACATTTTCTTGATTCTTCATATATCAAGTCACGATCTGGGCAAAACTTGCTCACAGACTTTAGGGCTCCTTCTTTCTGACGCTTTGTTTCGAGTATTTCTTCACTTTTCAATAGCTGTAGTTCTCCAGGACCCTGTATTATTATACTTCAGGCCAGAAAGATGTTGGGTTGGCTATTACAGTTTAACCCACCCCATATAGCTTCCTTCCATTGCTATTACAGTCTTCCCTTGAAGTAAAAGCTGTAAAAAATAGGAAAGCACAATATGCCATTCCTTTTTTTAAAAATAGGTATCAACTTCCCTCCAGAATCTGCCTTATTTTGTTTACCCTCCAATATCTCTGGTTATTTCCTGCATGGTGTCCAGGGTTTATAGTTGCAATCTGTAAAAGAGTGAGTGTAAAATGGCTATATTTGTGAAACACCTTAAGTATATCTGAACCTAAAAAGCTATGGGCTTGGAGTTTGGGAAAATACAGGAAGAGAATGGTACTTATTTCCTTTACAGTATAATAAATTTCAACTTTTACTATTCTATATCAAAATTTATCCATCAAAGAGTAAAAGATTTCACAAAACCTCACAATTTAGGATAACTTAGAAAAAGTCCAATAAAGGTATGAGACATGGGCTTATTTCCACAAAATACTATATATATTTGAAGCAACCTCAAACTACATTAACAAAGAACTATCCAGAAAGAGATGAGTAAGTGTCTCAGGAAATATGATTTTTAGTAAAGGAGTAAGTAGCACTTGCTATAACATCATAGAATTTTAATGTGGAAAGAACTATATAAATCACCTTGGCCAACCTCCTCATGTCTGTATATAAATTAATAACGCATTGATTCTTTAAATAAACTTTCACTGAATACCTGTAGGTTATATACTAGACACAGCACCATTGCTAAGATGCATGGATGCTCTCAGAGTTAGTTTTCTTGGTTATATTAGACACTGCCTCCTCAATCTTATTTGCATCATTAATTTTCCTTTGAATAATGGGCTCAATAAAGAAATTTTTTTTCTAACACTGTTCAAATGATTATAATTTCATTATCAAAGGACTCAAAATTTTCATAGATTTATTTTTATCTCATTGAAAAACAAGGTAATATAAAATGCTAAAATGCCATTTTGGGGCCAGGAGTGGGTGCTGTGATTGTTTGACATGTGTTTAATGCCATCCTAACATCTATACCTTCTTTATGTAGTCAGATGCCAGTAAAAAAAATTAAGACTTGCTGAGTAGCATGGGATGGTTCTTTGATTTACTATTCATTCATGGATAGAATAGTTATAAAGACAAATGGTATTCATATCATGGTATTTAGTTCTTTGACTGGACCTTGTTGATTTCTAAGCCAATCAGAAACAATAAGAGATAATCACTATTCTATAAATTTCATTTGCTTTTAACAAATGTCAATAGTCATTTTTAGTGACGTTCAGGAAAATAATCTTATCTAAATGATTCTGAACATTTCTTCAGATTAGGAAGTATAGACATCTTCTACAATATCTCTAAGTAGTTATTGTTCAATAAGTATTTATACTGCAAATAAATCATGATTCTGATATCAACAGTTAGATAACAGGAAATATCCTAATATAATGGAGAAAAGAGGATTTCTAATGATAATTTCCAGAGCATATATTTTCAGCATCAGTTTTTATTTTGATCACATTATTCTACTATCATAATAAAGACTTGCACAATTACTTCTCTTTTTAAATCACGGTCTCTTTTATAAAATCCTGTTACATAATTTGATCGTGGTAGGCAACCAAAGGCAGTATAATTTTACTTGCCAATAATGAAGCAAGCTTTCATAATAACAATTAATCAGAAATGAAAGGAATCTGAAAATGTCTGTATCACTTGTCAGCAGTGTTTCTATCTTTAGTATGATGTAGCAAGATTAAAACCTTTTATTCTAAAAGAATGAGAGGAATAATCACAAAGCAAACAAGTTTCCATATAAATATGGAGGAAATTTGAGCACATTGTTAGAAGTTAGCAATGAAGGGAGAGTTTTGATTTCGTAGCATGGAGAACAAAAATGATGTAAAAGTTAATTTCCAATTCTTGAATGTTAACAAAGCAAAAGAAGGGGAAATTAGATGTTTTGTTTTCCAGTTAAAGGAGATTTGAAACTTAATATGCTTTCAGATTTAAAATTTACATTGAACATTTCAATTACCCTATGTGACACCTGGGATGTTTGTTCTTTCAGAAATAAAATATCTAGCATATTGTCAAATATTTCCCTTTATATTCTGAATTGCTGCAATCCATCTATAACTTAGTTATATTTTAAAGATTTTTAATAAGTTGTTCTTATGAAGAAAAAGTTTACATTGTGATCACTTATATTTACAAAACTGGTAATGCAATTATGTGGTTAATACACCACACTTTTAAATAAAGAAATATAAGGCATATGGTTCATCTTTCTGTACCAAATCAAATGAACACCTTATCTGTCTCATCCATCAGTAAAACCTAGTGGTCATTTTTCAGGCCATGGCCAAGAGATCAGATCCATATGACTGCATTTTTGTTAGCGTTCGCTAGTTTGTTCATTCAGCAGGAGACCCGTCATCTTTAAAACAAGCCTATTCATCAACAACGCTCAAAGTCAATGCCCTCACGGCACCTGCTCTGAGTGACTGCATATTCACAGCTGAAATCTTTGCTCATACATTTATTTGAGGCTGAGCAATATTAGCGCTAGAGGACTGAGAAAAAAACATCCTACATATTCACCCTGCATATTCACCTCCTTTGACCACCCTGAGTTCTCTGAACCCAGGCGCATATATACCAGCTCATCAAAATATTTTGCATTTAATGACAGGAGGAAACCCTTCAGCGGGCACGTGAAGAGGAAGAGAAAAGGAAGGAGATCACAAGTCATTTCCAGAGCACCCTGACAGATATCCAGGCCCAGATTGAGCAGCAGAGTGAGCGCAACATGAAGCTGTGTCAGGAGAACACAGAACTCGCAGAGAAACTGAAGAGCATCATCGATCAGTACGAGCTCAGGGAGGAGGTGAGAACCACACTAAACAACGCAGAAGCCAGTGCATAGATCCGGGCCTGGGTTGTGAAGGTGGGAAACTTGGTTAATAGGAAAGTTATGACCAGCCCTCTCCGTTGATTAATATTTAGTTTGGATTTCTTTTAACTTGCCAAAATAGAAACAGATGGGACTGCAAAATACCTGGCTGAAAGTTATATGGGGTTTCATCAAAACTGGAGTCACTACAAAGCAAAGGTAGTATGCAGAAAGCCATGAGTACCAAGCAGTTATTCTTGAAAATAGTAGTTCTCAGCCTTTTCTAAAAACCCTGTCTTTAAAACAAAAACCAAAAATGAAAAGACAAACTGGGGACACTTGGTGGGGAGGGAAGAGGGGAAGGGTGGAGGGCAGAAGGGAGCATGGGGGACTGAGGTGATGGTGCACTGGTATTACGGTGATGGGGAATACATGGGGATTACAACTGATATCAAATATATGTAAATTTTTAAAAATTATATTAAAAAAATGAAAAAAAATTTTTAAAAACCCTGTCTTTATAGCTAGAAAATATCTTACACACTTCCTCTTAAGAATAACCCTGTCATGTAAATTAGGGTCTATATTTTATATACACTAGAAGTCAATAGTAATTGACAATGTTGTGGTTATAATACTAATGGAATGACTTATTCAGCATTTAGTTTGTAGCAATAAGCTAAGTACTGTACTTTATATATACTATGTCATTTAATTGTCTCAGAGATCTTATACACTCGATATTACCCATGCTATATAGATGCAAAATAGGGGATTTGAGATTAAATCACTTACCCACAATCACAAAAGTCAGTGGAGTTTTGCTTCCAATTGTTTAAATGAGATGAACTATAAAGGTCTTTGATTTTTCCAAAATTATATTTTCATATTAAATATGTTATTAAGACTTTAGATGCCCTCTCGATATCTTGATGTATCACATTCCTTTCTCACCCAAATTTTAAATCTCTGCCTTAAAATGTAATCAAGCATAGTCAAAGTAGCTTTTCTATAAGATTTGGTTGGGAAAATATTTGATCAGGAAAAAGCTGAGTCAGTCTTCCATGGTGGCAGCTGTTAGGTGACGTGAGAAATGCCTCACTGAGCCAGAATGCCAGGCTACCGCTGCATCTTCTCACAAAGAACAATCCTGCTCCCCTAGGGCTTCAAGTAAACAGGGAAAGAGCTAAAGAGCAAATGTCCATACTCTCCAGAGAGATCTCAGGTAGGACTGGCCCTAAGCACCACTTGTATATTTTTAGGATAAGGCTTCAGGACAGAGCTCCCCATGCCATCCTGCCCAGGGGACCGCCTGGTGACCAAGAAACTCTCCATACTGAGGCACTAGGAGTAGAGAGACCTAAAGATAAGGTGGAGACAGTCAAACATTTGCATGTCGATTTTCTGTGCCCCTTGGCCTTGACCTGCCAACCTGAGGGGGCTCCTGCCTCAGTCCTAGACCCAGGCCACAGGGGTACCCCAGCACATCCTCATGCCCCTTGAGGCAAGAAAGGGAGGGCATTCACCAGGAGCAACTGCTTTAGTGCTATGATTAAAAGTGGATTTATATTTATAGAAAGACCTAAAATACTGAGAGATAGTACTGCGGCCCTCGCAATATACATCACTGCCTGTCCTGTCTTGCATGGAAGAAGCATCAGGTCTAATAGTTACCAAATTGAGAAAAATAAGTTTGGGACCTTTGGTCATAGCATTGCTGGACTTTGGCCACTTCACCTTTTCCAGCTATGTCTGTCTAGTATAAAATACAGCCACTTCAGGAATTTGCAGTTTTTACATGAAATAATGTTAATATATTTTCTATACCTATTATTATTACATGTTAAAAATTGTTTACATTTTATATAAGGGAAGCCAATGGATTTATTCCCTGCTTTTTTTAACATCTCCAAACCCAGAGAATGTGTTTATGTGAATATTACCATTTTAGTTTCCATTTTTAGCACCAGTAATATGTCAAGCTTGATGTCTGTACTTTATTTTCCCTTAGCATCTGGACAAAATATTTAAGCACAGAGAACTGCAGCAGAAGCTGGTGGATGCAAAACTCCAGGAGGCGCAAGAAATGATGAAAGAAGCCGAGGAGCGACACGCACGCGAAAAGGAATATGTACTTATCTTTGAGTCAGTGTGTTTTCTGTCTGCCGCAGGGTCAGACAGAACGTTGTTTTGATTAAGGTCACAGAGCACTAGTCTGGTAGAGAGAGACCCTGAGCTTCCCTGGAAAACTAATTGACCAACCCAGTAGGAAGCACTGTACCCATCCCCTTTTCACAGAACATCGTCATTCATTCTCTCAACAAACCTTTGTAAGTGCCTGTCACCTGCTACACGTGACCCCAGGTGCTGGGGCAGAGCAGTGAACAATCCCCAAGAGGTCACATGCCACAGCATGGAGCCCCAGCTGGGAAGAGACAGGCTATAAACAAGCAAACAAATGAGAAAGGACAACTTCAGATAATATAATTTACTACCAGGCAAATGAGGTGCTAGGGAGGGGAGCTACTTTACCCTGGATGGTGGAGCCAGCCACCTCACGAGAGGCGTTAAGGGGGAGGTCTGTGGCAGTGACAGAATCCTGATGCTAGGACAGCCTAGGGTCCCCAGAAATAGGAGAAAGCTAGGGAAGCAAGAAGATACTGACCCAGGGAGAGAAAGGTTCACACTGAAGTTGGAGAGTTAAGAAGGCCCACATTGTGTCACTTTGTCAGCTTGGAAAGAGGATTGCATTTGATTCTAAATACAGTGGGAAAGTACTGAGTGGTTTTAGCAAAGGGAGTCAGCAGCTTTGCATCTGTAAAAGATGAAGTTGGCTCCTGGATGGAAAATGAAAAGAAAGTGAATAGATAGGAGGTTTCTGCAGTGGAAGAGAACTGGACACAAATAAAAGCTGTTTTCAATGTAGAATCAGTCAGCAATGCTCTGAACCTAAGACGGTGTCAGGGAGGAAAGCAAGGAGTCAGGATGGCTCCTTAGTTTTTGAGATGTGGGCTTTACTAACATAATAGCCCCAAATATGCCAAGCTGCTGTGGGACAATTCTGCAGAGAGCACTGAGGCTTGTTTGAGGGGACACACTACTAAGTGCCCTACGGGTGTTCACATACTCCCCAATTGGTCTCCCCATCTCCAGTGTATTTGTCTCCAAACCCATGTCCTGTGACGGCTCATCACACTCAGGAGGTGCCCAGGGGCACAGGTTAAACTAAGGGTTGCCGCAGAGAGAGATGAGAGATTTAAGACACATTCAATGGACCAATTATTCAAATATGACCATTTGAGAATTAACCTGGAGCTGTGCACTTATCGAAAATGAGACCAGATCACTTCAATTTGTCAGAATAGTAATTTTAAAATTGTTTTCTAACATGGCAACAAAGGGGAGAATTTTGAAGAACATGGCCTGGTGGACATTGGATAATTTCAAACCAGCAGTCCAAGTGCTCTTACTAAAAAGATTCAATTCTTTTAAATCAACTTACCTGTGCTTCCTAACTCATGTTCTTGAAGAGGGCAATGCCTTCCAGTGTGCTGCCTGAACATTCTTGTGCATGCCACAGTGGAGAATGGCAGTCTGGGGGAAAACAAACAAAAAAACAAAAAAACCTTTGGGTTTAATAGTAAGGCACTGCAGTGACAACAGGTGGCAGGTCTGCAGATGTTCAAAGACCTGCTTTGTCCTCAAGCAGAAGCCAAGTGATGTTTGGGCAGGATTTCCAGTAAGCTTCTAGAATTTGGTAGAAAGCTAAATTTTGTATGACCCTTGTTTGAGCTGGAAATGATTTCTCTTTATTTTTCCATTAGGACCACTGTCTTTTAATTGAGAATCCAACTGTTGGACTACTTCTTTTGGCTTTCTTAGATTCTTTACACAGTTTCCAAACATTACTTAAGTCGGTTAATTAGCAAGTTCTTAAGTTGTATACACATTACAATCAAATCTTAAATATCTTTTAAATAGACAATTTAATGATACACAACCTTCATATCTTAGTCAAACAACTTTCTAAAAGCTTTTCTGTCAAATTGCACAGTGTATTTTCCAATGTTGTCAAATGAATTTTTTTTAATTCTTTCCAAGTTTCCTGCAAATACAGTCTAAACTGGAGTGGGATTCTCCTAGTCTATAAAACCTCACATATATGCGAGCTGCATGTGATGGTGGGGTTTTGTTTTGTTTCTAGCACTTAGTCTTTTGAGATAAAATTCATGAGATAAAATTTATTTTAAAAAAAAAAGACAATTTAACAGTCTTTCTCTCCATTCTCTCTTCTCATAGTTGCTGAACCAGGCAGCAGAATGGAAACTGCAGGCCCAGGTGCTAAAGGAGCAGGAAACAGTCCTTCAGACTCAGGTGCAGTGAGGGGGGCTGGGCGGCAGCACGCACGCGATGTTGTCTTCACTCGTTCCTAGGAAAGCGGCTGTGAACCAAAGTAGTTGGACAGGGTCTTCCATGGAGGGAAGAGGAAGGGAAATAGGTTAGGAAATGAAGAATAAATTCTATTATTTTAACGTCAAATATAAGCACAGTGTTATATCTAAGAAAAGGCATTGCTCTGCATCAGCAACATCCAATCCCAAGGTTTGTTGATGTGCAAATGACACCAAATGGTCCACCAGAGTAAGGAGGTGCCTGGGTTCCTTCCTGTCTGTGCACATGTCCTCTCTCCTCCTCCTTTGCCCTACTTAAGCCAGAGCAAAATTAAACTGTTCAGATGCCTTGTCTGTAACTATAAATACTAAAAATGTTCTTTATTGCCTGATCTATTTATAATAAAAGGAAATTAGAAAACAGTGTCAGTCCCCAGTGTTTGTACTATCAAAGGATCCCCTTGTCGATGACAGGTGACTTAAAATAGTGGACATGTTGGGAATCATTTTGATTTGGCTTCACAATGCCTTGAGTGTTTCGATTACACTTCAGAAATTCATATTTCGGGCTCAAAAATAAAGCCTCATGCAATGTGATGTTAGACTCGCCATCTTTCCTATGCCCCCAGGGCCTCTGCTCCTCCTACAAGTATTCTGTGAGTTGCAGGAGAGCCAGCTTGCCTTGGGCTCCCTCGCCCCACAAAGGCCCCAGCACTAAGGAACTGGGAGTCACACCAAGCAAATTCACAGCAGGTGAAGAAACCAGGCTTCCAGGCTGGGCAGCATTAACTTAAGATGTGGGCGATTCTCTTGTAAATGTTTGTGCTGACTGCTGAATACCTTAAAAAAAAAAAAAAAACTTGTTCAATGTATGAGTGAAAAAATTCAATGAATATTTGTTCATTGTGACCATTTTAAAAAGAAAAATAAGAATCTTAAAATTGTAAGTCTAACTACTGCATAGACAAAAACACAGATGACACTGATATCTAGCCTTTCTAAAGCATACATTTTGGATCTGGGTACTGAATGCAGCAATGAATTATTTCTCACCTGTGATATAATATACCAAATGTTTGAAAATATGAGTTACATAGAAATTGAAACCATAATGTTTCTGACTATTCATAGGACCAAAGGACCCAGAGTGACAAGACTAAATTCTAGAGTTATAAGTTCAAGATCATTCTTTAGGCATTCAGAGAACCCATCATAGTGTGGGGTAGGTGACTTCTGTAACCCAAGAGGTGGTGGCAGGAAGAGGCACAACCTCCCTACTGGGGGTATCCAAAGAATCCAGCAGGGATTCTGGCTTCTGTCCTCTTCACAAAGCAGAACCTTGAGGGGCTACAATTACAATTACTTGAAGCTATTCTTTGTTCACATCATCTATTACAATCAATCTCTACTCCTCTCTGATAAATGAAGATCATGAACTTGGGAGTAGATTAATATCATTAGATATCGATCCATTCAGTCAGCATCAAAATACCTTTAATGGCCTGTGTAATAAAAACAGACAGGTGTGGTAGAAATTCCCACCTCAACCCCCTCAAACTGGGAAAAGCAACTACCAGGCATTCTCGATTGGCTAATATTCCTCCTTTATCCCTCAATATTGGAATATTCCCAGGCACCAGGGCCAGAGTTCTGGCTCTTCTGCTGAGACGCTGTCTGGCCCTGTGCAGTTCACATTCACCTCCCTGGGCCTAAATTTCCTTGCCAAAAAAATAAGAATGCTGTGATGGAGCAATGGTCCCAAGCTGAAGTTCTGTGACCTTGACAAGCCCATTTCCTTCCAGCATTCCCAGACCATAGCTGCATATAGGGTAGCAGTTACTATCTAAATGTAGGGAGATTTTGACATTATATCAGTTCTCACTCAGCAACTATGGATGGTAATTATTCATGTTTAAATTTTAAGAGAAAATGAATATGTAATAAATGCAGTTTGTTTTCACATTAGCTTTGTAAAGCAGGTAGCTCAGTGCCTGGTCCATAATAAACATAATTAATTCAACCAATATTTATTGAGTCCCCACTAAATGCTAAGCATGATTCTGAGTGTTGAAGATATAGTAATTAATAAAAAGGCAAAATCCCTGCCTAATGGAACTCAGTCTATTGACAACAATGATGTTAATAAAAATAATTATAATTAATTAGTATATGAGCTAATACGAGTTTATATGGTCCCCAATTTATGATGGTTCAATTAACTATTTTCAGCTTTGCAATAGTGCAAAGGAGGGTACATTCAGTAGAAATTGCACAGAGAATTCTGAATTTTGATATTTTCCTGGGCTAAAGCTGTGTAGAGTGATTTCTCATGATGCTGGCAGTGGTTGTGAGTCACAGCTCAAATCAGCCTTGAAATCTGAAGGGAAACAGCCTTCTGGACTTTAGCCTCATCAGAAGAGAGAGAAACCAGTGACCCACCCCCCAATGATTAATCTCAGTTCAATTCTTCCAGTGTTCCTCGGGCTCTTACTCTTACATTAATGATGAGAACTCATACAACATTCTGGTTTTCACTTTTAGTACAACATTCAATAAGTTACATGAGATAGAAAACACTTTATTATAAAATAGGGTCTGTGTTAGGGAGTTTTTCCCAGTTGTAGAACATGTAAGTTTAGGAGCACGTTTGAAGGTAGACTAGGCTAATCTGTGTTGCTTGGTAGATTAAGTGTATGAAATTCATTAAATGCCATTTTCAGCTTATGTTATCAGAATGTAACCCCACTGTTAGTCAAAGAATATCCGTATTATTTCATAGGTAATGACTGATATCATGAAATATAAGATACAGGCAGTCTTTAATTATAGAATTTAAGGACCACTGGGAAAGATGATCTTGATATCCTGTTCAGCTCTAGTTCACAAATGCAGAGAACTTCCAGAGCTGAAGAAGGATGGTCCTGAGCTGAATTAACACTGCCCTCTCCCTTGTCCTGTCTTCACAGCATGAGACTTTCTCTGCAAGGACTCTCCTTAGTCTATCTTTGTTGTCTTCAAGCCACTTTTAAAATCTAATAATGAATCATTCAGAATAATAGAAATGCCCATATCCTATATATAATAATATATAAACAAGTTCCTCTTGGAAAGTATCAATATTACATTTTTTAAAATTCTAAGCCTCGAAAACCAGCCTATCAGAAATTATTTCACACAACATGGAAACATTTCCTTTGGTTTTACAATGTATTTAAAGCTATGGGAAGAGAGGAAGACTCTGCTCTCCACTTCTTGGTCTCAGCAAGGGAAATGTCAAGGATAGATTTATGTTTCCCTAGATTGAAGTCACTTTTTAGACATAAAACAACACTTGCCAGTTTGGGGCTTGATTCTCATGTAGGGAAGAGAGGCCTGACTTTCAATTATACAAACCAAGGCAACAGAGTAAACGTCAAAGATGATCAATGGGATACAATTGTCGCTACAAATAGAGTGTTCATTGGATCAATAAGGATGAAGAGGGTAGAAAACATGGAAAGTCAGCAATATCTGACAATGCAGACATAAAATGCTGCCCAGGGGGAAATATCAGAGCGTAAATTGTTAACAATGGGTAATCATAGTCTTCAAACGTGGAAGTCCTCACCTTATTTATATAAGCTGAGAGACGATCCTCTGCAATCACTATTATAACTGGATTTGTTCCCACCCACACCTTGCAAGTTTGCTCAGACAATTCCGGGACACATTTCTGTTTCCTAAGTGCTGTGAATGTTTGTAATTAAATTTTAGTGCTCAGTCAAAAGAATGTATGTTGATCGATCCTTTTAAAAGTGACATGTTGGGGGCAATTATTGTTATTACTAAACCTAGATTGGTTTGTATCTATTTTTGCCCCTGGCAGGAGAGGTGCCAGGACGACCCCTAGATGCCCCTTCCTGCTCCAGAAGGAGAGAGGGACGATGACACATGAGCCAGACATGCCTTATGTCAGCATGACAGTGAGGGAAAACGGTACTGAACAAATCTCACAAAGTCGACAGAGGAGTTCAATTTCAGGTGGCAGAAAGAGAGAGAGTGCTAGAGTTGGTGGTATATGACAAAGTGGTCAAGTAGGAAGAAAAGCAGTTTATTAAAAATGGAAAAAGGAAATCGGGAGTTAATGGATATAGTTTCAGTTTTGCAAAAGTTTTGGAGAGTGGAAAACAGTGTGACTATATTTAACACTGAATCACACAGAGAAAAATGGCTAAGTTGATAAATTTTGTTAATTTAAAAGCTTTTTTAAGTTGAGGAAATAAAAACAAAGTCACTAGAAAAAGATGTAATAGTCAGTAATGAAATGAGCTACTATTTCTTAGCACTGGGATATCTGTCTTCTCCCTGCGTTAAGAAAATCAGCGGGAAAGAAATAAAATTTGTCTAGTTGATACGCCAAAGGATCGTTCTGATGAAGAAAGGGGAGAGGGCTGGTCAGAGTAGGTGTGGCTACTACAGCTATGGGCGGGACCGCGCCTGTGCTCGCGCCTGCCCCTCCTGTCTGCAGACTGCAACTTACAAGACTCCTAGAGAGGACTTGGGAAGGCCCGCTCAGGGGTTTATGGTATCTGACTCTCCCCTGCCATTCTGCTAGAATTACTGAAAAGTTGGAAAAAGAAAGGGGAGGAGTGAAAAATGGAAGTTAACCGGAGTGATTGGCCAAGAATGCAAATGAACAGATTTGGTGACAGAAGATGATGAGAATCATCGGGGTAGTTGTTGAGCTGGCTCACCTGTGGAATAGGTGGTCCCACAGGAATTTGACTTGTTTGTGGGTCAGTATCATTTAGTGGATCCCAGCCAGAATTTTGGGGGTGGGGGGAAGCAGACTTAAACAGATTATGTCAAGTATGTCGCACATTATCTTATGCAATGTATATGTGTAAATCTCTGGGGTACCATCCTAGTCATAAGTTGCCAGGTGCCCCTTTACCCAGTATTCTATCGTTTGTACACCAAGAAATCATGAGAAACAAGTTTCAGGTTACCGGAATTGCTGCAATCTCTGTCACATGAACACAATACATAAGGACGCTAAAGAATGATTTCAAAATTACAGTCAGATGTTGCTTGACTTCTCTTCCAAAAGTCAGTACCTCTGAGAAGACTTTATGTTATCAATTTGTTCTTGTTTGTGAAGGCTCTCCTGATCTGAGTCATGCAAGAATGAACCATTCTAGATAAATATTCCAATTCTAGGGATTGTTTGACACACACACTCCCTCTAACTCCCCCCACCGACACCAGAAACTCTCCACGACTGCCTTTCTCTTTTGCTCTTCTCTGCTCTCACAGCTACCACCATTTAGCCAATGAGTTTCCCTTTGCGCTATCGTCACCCACCCCATCTATACCAGTGGCCTCAGGTTCATGCTTGGTGTTGGATAGGGCAAGTTGGCTTTTACCTTCAGAAGACGTTTTATGCTCACTTGAGGACTTGGGTTTTTCAGACACTCAAAGGTTCACTTTTTAATAATGGCTTTATTAATTTAAACCACCTGTATTAAACCTCCACTGACTCAAAACATGCTACCCCAAAATTATTTTCAAAAGTCAGATTTTATTACCACATCTCAGTCACTAACATGTATTTACACACTTCCTCTCCTGTCTTGCCTATTCCAACCTCAGATGCAAGCCTTGGAGTTAAGGATACATCCATAAGTATAATGACTCTTCTCTATATATTCCTGCTGGGGGAATGCTTACCCACAAGATGGATCTTTTTGATGCAAATTAGAAAAAAAGTGTCCCATCATTAAGCTCATTATTTCCATCTGTAGACAACTGGTGTACTAAACTGATTTTGATGAAAAGAGACATGAACTGCCATTGGCTAGAACACTGTTTTCACATATATACAAAACACCTGTAAAGAGGAAATGGCAGTTGCTTATAAGTGGCATAACCTGCATACAAACTGTGACCCTCATCCATGTCTGGCCATGTTTCCTTTATCACTTCTTTCCATTTGTCTACATTCTTACTTCCATGAAGACCAGGGTTAAGACACGCCTTCACGAAACCACGGCTCCTTCTCTGGTATATGGTAATTTCCTGACCTGTAGTTCACATTCACTGTCCAGAAATGGACTTTTCTTTGGGATTGTCCTGCCCTCAAGAGTTCAGGACCCCTCAGAAGCAGGAGATAGATGTTAACTGTTGCTGTACATGGAGTTCACACATGTGTTCAGTGCTCAATAAATACTTTTTTGGGAGAAGCTCATATAAAGCAATCATGATGACGTTTCATTATTACGTTTTTCTTTAATTTAATCATCCTCACTGGTAGGTTGATCTCATACTAAATAAAGCACAGAATATTATTAACAATGTATTGAGAACTCCCTTAAATAATTTTTTTCTCTCAAATAATGAACAATGACATGTTGCTTTGTTCCAGAAGCATTCTAAAAGTTGTCCTCAAGGAGATCCTCTTTTTTTTTCCCTGTTTACAGCTTACTCTCTACTCTGGAAGGTTTGAAGAATTCCAGGGCACGCTGACAAAAAGCAATGAGGTGTTTGCCACTTTCAAACAGGAAATGGATAAAGTGAGTATTGCTTAACCCTTATGAAATATCAACATTTTCTGCTTTGACAGGTAGATCACCTTTGAGTTCATTTTTCTCTGAGATTGTTCAGTACACTTCATGAGGTAATGAAACATTCATAGGTGCAAATGAGATGTGGGCTGTATTTTTTTTATTGGTAAGTATCTGGTGGATTAGTCTTAGAAAGACTCCAAAAGCACTAGGATACATTCTTATTTTGAGGAAAAATATTTTCTTTCTTGAATCTATGGATAACTTCTTTTAAACAAACAAACAAAAAAATAAATCTAACATCATGTGTTTAACTGAAATAAAAAAAAATCTAATATAGATTTTTAAAACTTTCATGCAAATATGCAAGAATAGAATGTTAGAGTAGAAAATACCATTTAGAGGCCTTCCTGGTGGCACAGTGGGTTAAACAACACACTGTGAAGCAAACCACAGCACAAGTTCGATCCCTGCCACTGGCGGGGGAGGTGACCCATATGGCGCAGCAAACCTCTCCTGCCTCACCCGCTGTCCCCTCAGCAGTGTATTTCAGTAGATCTGCCTGTTCTGTTCCCCACTTTGTCTCTGGTGGATCCGCTCATCTCCCACATCTCTGACCTGTACCGCAATTCTTGTATGCATAAATTAAAAAAAAAAGAAAATACTGTTTTATAGATTCTTTAGAAGGAAAGATATGTGGCACAATGTACAGTGGACCCTTGATTAACTGGGATGTTAAAGCTACCTTCCCACCTATATACACAGTTGAAAATCCAAACACAATTCATGGTCAATGTTCCCTATATGTGGGTTCTGAATTTGGGGATTCAGGGAACTACTATCAAGGTTGGTAGCACCCATGAACATGGAAGCCTCCAATGGGAATAGGGGAAAAAAAAGGAAAACAGAGTGCCTAAGGGTTACTGTAACTCTCTGACCTATTACCCCCCCCCCCCCGATAAAGTAGAGGTGAAAACAGAACCTTTCTTGCAGGACTGTTTCAAGGATGAAATGAATAACACATGTGATTACATTTCATGAACTCTACTGCACTCTACAAATGTAAAGACCAAGAAAATATAAACTGTCTTTGTGTGGCTACTTCTCAGATGTGCCCAGAAAGTATCAACATTTTAATGGCTAAAAAGACTGGCCAGTTTTCTCACTGTGAGCCTTCTATCAATAAAACAAACAATCTAAATTGCATGCTTTTTCTTGGGATGCAATAAAGTCCATTTTTATGCTAAGTGAAGTAAAAAACAATGATGAAGCCACATGGCAATAAGTAGTTTCCTTTTTCTTGGGTAGCGCTGCTGTAGATCAGCCTGTTCACCACTGACCTAGATGATTCAGAAAGAAATCATGAGTCTCCCCACTCAATCTACTTCCTTGACATTGAGCTTTTGTTTGCTTCAGCAACTGGTAACAGGACTTTTCTTCATGTCACAAATAAAACTAATAGTTTCTTTGATATAGTAACTCTTTGGGAATAACATTAGCACACTCTAATTTCTGCAGACAACTAAGAAAATGAAGAAGCTGGAGAAGGACACAGCGACGTGGAAAGCCCGGTTTGAGAACTGCAACAAAGCTCTGCTGGACATGATTGAGGAGGTGAGAAAACTCGTCCATTCACTTCCTTTCCCCTGTTTAGGCATATTTAGGAAATAATAACTTCATAGTATAAATGATTTCCTTTGAGAACGAACTGAATTTTTCTAGGAAGTAATAGGTGAAATTGTGATAAAAACATAATTAAGGAAAAAGTCACTTACAGTCAGGTTCAGAATCATAAAGAACTCTGTTTCCCTATGTCACATGCCTACTTGTTGTTTCCAAAAGCGGTCCCCAAAGCAGCTCCATGCCTGCTGGACTGTGAATTCCTTCAGGGAAGGGCAAGTGTCTGACTTGCACACCACAGTTAAAGGATAAATTAAGTCGCTGATTTGCACCTCCTGAGAGAAGACACCAAGCTCCTTGGATATGTTCTATCTTATAGACAGATATGAGAGACAGCATTTAATTCCTCCCAGAGGCTTTTAAATACAGATATTATGTCAGACTCTGACTAGGATTTGAGTATATAAAGGCAAAGGCACAAGACCCTTGATCTGGGAGGCAGAGCTGACAGGTGAAATTCTCTCCACATAAACCAATGGGAAAAAGTCTTAAAGGGCACAGCGTAGCACAGAGGGAGGCAGGGAGCAAAGAAGGAAGATAAATAGGCATGTTTTCATGCACAAGCACATCGCCATTTCTAGAGGGGGAAAAAAGAAGAAGTGAGCAATGTGAGCAGCCCACATCATGAATTAGTGCACGGTGAGTTTCTCTGGTTATAATTACTGTTCTAATAATTCATCCCAAATTGTAACATATTCCAAAGAGATGTGCTTATTATTCATCAGCATAGATCAAACAGTTGCTGGATCAGCATATGGCAGTTAATCTATGGAATATAAGGCATTACTGACAGCCAAGTCCCAGGCCATCTCATTCATTTTGCCACAAGCTTTTGCTTATGCCTTCTAAATCTTGGAAGCAGAAAATTCATCTACTTTAACATTTTAAAGGCCCTGGACTGAAGCAGAGGGAAGCTTTGGCATTTTTCATTCCTAAATTCTACCATAATGATTAAAATTCTAACCAGAGTAAAGAACACAATGAAAAAAAGCAGTGGTGTCCCTGACATGTGAGTCACCCCTCTGTGGCCAGGGCCCAGGGCCTAGTGGATGAATTCCTGAACACATGCTGCTGTTCGTCTCCTGAGAGCTTACTGGCAGTTTGCCTCTCATGTCATGTTATGTGTGTGTTTGTGTGTTTTCAAATGACAGAAAGCACTGCGAGCCAAAGAATATGAGTGCTTCGTGATGAAAATTGGGAGGCTAGAGAACCTCTGTCGAGCTTTACAACAAGAGAGAAATGAACTCTACAAAAAAATCAGAGAAGCAAAATTGCCTGGGCAGGACGACCAAAGTCAGCACACCTCTGACGAAGAGCCAGAGTCAACAGTCCCCGCGGGTGAAGAGGTTGACATGGAGGAAGCCAGTAGCGTCCACAACACTGTAAAAAGTCTGGCCACGGCCT
The DNA here is from genome assembly GCA_019455555.1 of Galemys pyrenaicus. NCBI lineage: Eukaryota > Metazoa > Chordata > Mammalia > Eulipotyphla > Talpidae > Galemys > Galemys pyrenaicus. Next base: position 2,891,559 of record JAGFMF010011861.1, read on the forward strand.
TCATGGTGATTCAGTGTCCAGCGCCTACCCCAGGCCAGTCGAAAGAACTCCAGCCAGAACTCCGCAGCCCTCCAGGGGGCGGTGACTCTGCCATCAGGGAGCAGGAACAGCCCCCCTTGAGCCTTTGCCATTCAGAGAATCCCTTCTCTCCCCCAACTTCTCAGGCTAAGGCACCAGGAGGCAATGAGTCAGAATGTCCCCCCAAGACCAGTAGCCCCCCAGAGAAGTCCCAAGGAGAAGCCCATGGCCAGGATCTCCTCTCTGGAGCACAGGCTGCTCAGCAGCCCCAAAAGTCAGAGGCAGAAGCTTTCAGTCAAACCCCACAGTCCCCAGCCAAGGCCTCCCAACAGGTGATGGAGGCAAGTGGTTCTGTTCTACCATCCCCAACAGGAGAGCAGGTTCCAGTTGGGGTGCCTGGATGTGAACCCCTTAGGCAAGTCCCACCACCAGCAGCAGCAGAGGGGCTGCCAGCAGCTTCCTCAACTAGGCCCCAGCTGCCCAAAGCCGCCGACACACCGACACCCATCAGGAAGATGTAGACTAGCCTAGGCCTGCCGTGGGAGGCGCCTTTCCTGACGTTGCTTCTTCAGCTTCTTCATCGTAACAGATTGTTCTCCAAAAGAGGCATTTAGGGCTAGGAATGTCTAATGGAAGAGACTAAATTAGGATCAAGACATTTTAAATGTTACGTAGAGCACATTCAGTCTTTGCTATTTATTCCCAATTTATAGCTGATTTGGAGCCTTTCTCATTAACACTGGTTGATAGTATAATTTTCCCAAATGGCAACAAAACATGGATAGCAAATTTGTATTAATTTGCCATTAAGATAGTACTTAATTCACTTTCTTGCTGAACATTAAGATTTACTGTTTGAAGGCTTCCACTACAATACATAAATACTGAAAACATGATGTCCTATTTATTTCCCTATATAGTTTAATAAGTTCCATAGTAAGTAATGAATGTCCAGGTTCCACTGAAGTATTATAACACAATATATTCATATATGTGAATGAGTGTATGTAGACAGTAGTCCCTCCTTGTCTGTGGTTTCACTTTCCAGAGTTTTAGATAATCCACTATCAAATACAGTCTGAAAATATGATGTACAATAAGATATTTTGAGACCACATTCACAAAACTTTCCTCACACTATATTGTTATAATTCCTCTGCTATTATTGTTAATATTTTATTGTACCTAATTTATAATTAAACTTTATCATAGGTACATATATATAAAAAACCATATATAAAGTTTGATATGCTCTGTGGTTTCAGGCACCCAGTAGAGGGTCTGAGAAATCTCCTCCTATGGATAAGGGAGAACTACTGTGTATGTATATGTACATATGTGAATATATACATATATGTGGTTAAGCACATGTTAATACTATGTGACTATGTATCATATACCATCCTGAGCCAAGGAGAAAGGAGTAAGGTTCTGTGGCTTCAAGAGGAGGAAGACAATTTACAGGAAGATAGGAAGAGCAAATGTTCAATTAGCAAATGTTTGCCATGCCATGCATAGGCAAAGGGACAGAGAAAGGACTTTGAACAAACAGACCTTGTTAAGTGCCCCCACAAACGTCTACCACATCTAGCTCATATTCTTTGTGATTATCCCTGGTGATCGATCTCTTCCTGCTACAGGGATCTAAATCATTTTAGACAGTTAAGGAAGAGGTGGAGAAAAGCTTTCCTGCGTCTGCAGGGTCCTAATTGCCTTCAGCGCAAAGCAATCTACATGCCAAAGTGATATAATTTAGGGTGGACTATTTTGCTACTATTTGATACAAAATATTTAGATACTAATCAGAAAATTATCTCTTATACTTGGGATTATAGCAGACTAAAGCTCTATGAATCATAAGCTGATTCTGAACACAAGTATTTAGGCCACAAAATACTGGGCAAAAATAAATAACTCAAGAGTAAAGCAATAAAATGAAACCAACAGATCAAATGACAGAACAGCAGTTGGGTTACATTCCAAGTCTGTGCAGAGAGCAGGGACATAGAAGTGGTCACAAAAGGTCCTAACAGGAAAAGGGAAAGATCATAGCTGTAGATTACTCACTTCTTCCCACTGTTTCTCTCCCAAAACTCAGCCCACTGCCTTGCAACCCCTCATATAGTGAGGTAGCCCACCCGTAGCTTCCTGCATGGAAGGGGTTGGAACTGGGAAAGGGAACAAGGGATGGAGGATGAGGACAGGGGATGCGATAGATCCTGCCTCTTGTGCCACAGGTCTTGAGACAGCATTGCCTGGCCCTGCCAGGTTCTCAGGGCCTGCCCTGATCCTACCACTCTCTCCAGAGGGTTTCCCACCATCTCTTGTAGTCACTAACTCCCCCCACCACTCCCTCCTCCACCTCCCCCCTCCACACACTCTCAAAGCATCTGTTCCTTCTTTCCAAACACCTCTTTTGCAGCTGGAATTACAACCAGCCATCGTTTCAATTATTGCTTAGTAAAAGCTATTATTTTCCAAAACAGAAATGCACGCAGGGTCTCAATATGAATGATGAGGCTTACAAAGCAATACATTTTCTGCTTTGAGGAATTCTCTACAACCAGAAGCACAAACGAAGGACTAATGGGTCCCTACTCAAAATGACTTGAAAAATATGTGCAAGTGCAGAAAGCAAAAGCTAGAAACACCTGGGGTTGTCTACATGATGATTACATTATCATGGCTTGACAACAAGCTCCAGTATTGCTGACAGCATAAATGACTGTCTGGGGAAAGGAAAAATGCAACAAAAAAACAAGGAGGGAGGAGGAGGAAAGGAGAGGAGATGGAGGGAAGGAAGGAGAAGAGATCTAAGGATACCTTGTCTTAAAAGTTGAATTCCAAGTAGAGAAATTGGATAAAGCAAGATTTCCTGCCACTCACCCAAGAAAATCATTCCTCAGTGCTGTACGTGGCTATTTGCCAGGCACACAACGTGCTGGTGGGCAGCAGCCATATGCTACCAGAATTGTAAACTGCATAAAATTTGAAATAGACAGGGTAATAAAAAATGCTAGTCATGGGAAAACCTAGGTAAGCAGCCTATCACTAGTTGAGAACCTGCATATTTTTAGAGGCTTAAAATATTATAACTTCAGGGTACCCAGCCAAATTCAACATTAATGGAAATCTTAGTGATTTAAACATTCATTTAACTGAGAGCCAAATAGGCACCATAACGATCCAGCAGGGTCTCCTTTCTCACTGTTTAAGAGGCTAAACCTCCAAGAGTGGACTAAGAGTAGATAATTGTCATAGTTTCAGGCTGAACGTTCAGTAACAGAAACAGACAGGAGAGGAGCCAAAATACAATAATTCAAGTATTTTTAACAAAGTTCTTTGTTTTTTTTTTTTTTCCCATCTAAAAAGCCCTTATAACAACATACTTCTCACTGCCGTATAAATCTTGGGCAGAGTTTTAGATACATGAATTTATCTGAAATTTGCAAAGCTTAATACAGACTTTGGGAGAATTATTTTAACATCCAAAGAATGTTTTAATATAGTCATTTGTGTTAATATTCAGCCTTACTAATTATAACTCATAAGATATGAAGGAATCAGGAAGTTCTCTTCTTTATCAAGTCCATATGACTCTTTCTAGAGATGCCAAATTTACTTTCCAGAACCCCTAGAGCTATTGAGTATTCTAAATATGGGCCTCTATTGAAAAGGTACTTCTCTTCCAAGTGCTCTAGTAGTGGCTTTATTTATTTTCATTCATATTTATTTTTACTTTTATTTCAATGTCTCAACAATACCTTTAAAAGACTGATTTTGTATTCTATTGTTGATTAAATTCTTGGTCTTTGAGTATGCATGGAATATACACTGAAAGTCTTGGGGGAGGGTGTGTGTGTGTGTATTTTGAAAGTAAGGGAAGGAAGGAGGACAGGAGAGAGAAAGAATATGACTGTCCAGTGCTAAGAGCAAAACCCAGACCCTTTGTCCCCTCTGCCCCTCTGTGAATATGCTGGAGGAGTGTCAAAGATGTCAGCTCAGTTCTCCTCTACCCACTTTTTTAATGCTCCAAGAATTTTCTCTAACGACACCTGCAGTATCTTGGTTCTCGTGGTTATTTTCTCTTCCCCACCCACATTGACCGGAAGGACCTCCTTGAACACGCCATTTCCCAGCATGCTTTGAGAAGAGGATTGCTGCTCTCAAGTGGAAAAAGATCCAACTCCACCCTTAAGATTTTTCTAACTCCTTTCTATAAAATGTGTATTTATACACATCTTTAAAATGGGTCTTTTTTTGAGAAGACAAAGCTATATAAAAGTATATGTGTGTTCCATATATGGAAGGACAACTGAGGCTGCTTTTCAATAAAACTGAAAAATTATAGGAGAGAAATCCAGTAAATTTCCTCTGTCCCTTCTCCTCTAACCAGTCATTAAATTCAGTATCCAGGGAAAATAAAAATCATTTAAAATGTAAAGAATTTAATAAAAGAAAATATGAAATAAAAATGATGACTCTGGTTTCTAAAATTTGTTCCTATCATAAACTGACAATTAGGATTTAGTAGGCAAGCAGGACATATAGGTTAATTTTTTTCATTCTTGTATTTTAGAAACTGAACATTAAAGTTAACATTGTATGAACCATGAGGCCATTTCAGAGAATTGAAGCATTTATAAATGATGGTAATAAAAGTTTTTCTATACTTTAGTAAGCTGTATCCTCATTACCTGAGGCAGTCTCACTTGTGGAATACCCTGATAGAACTTCTACTATGTTAGTTGCTGTTGTCTATGTTTGTGAGTGTGCACACATACACACAAAAACACACAACACATATAAAATTTGACCTAGATTTAATTCTGCCCTTCTAAGTTCACTACATGCAAGTGCATGTCCTTCTTCCTGCTGGATTTTAATCCTTCAGATTCTATTAACAAACACCAACATCTATCCATCCCATTGCAACTTTGAATTTTTGTGAAGTGAAATATTGTGGTGTTCAACTGCCTCATGTCATAATTAAAACATACCTAGGTGTAAAACTCATTATTTCTGAGTTGACAGCCAATGAATGGCAGGGTATGTCAACTAACAGGAGAACGCCATAAAAGCCAACCGAAGAAGATTTATAGTGAGAGGAAAAGGGACAGAGAAAAGAGATGTGGGTCTTTATCAGATTCAATCTGATAGCTATTACATAAAAGGAAAAACAAAAAGATAAAACTTACAGACTACTGGCAGGCACCAAGGGAAACGGTACATAAATTGGTGGACCTTGTGGAAGTGCTATGGCAGTGGTGAGCAAGAGTCATAATTACAGGTTCCTTCCACAGCACAGCTTCCCCCTCGGGAATTTTTACACCAGGTTGCCCATGCCTTGTTGTCCTTCTTGTTTGTCTTTCTTTTAGAATGATAAATGAATTACTTTCAATATGAAAATATTAAAATTACATGACAGACATTTAGGAAATAGAAAAATGACTCAACTCCATCACCCTATCTTAACTACAAAGAACACAGTAATTTTATATTATCTCCTTTTTAATTTAACATCATGTTAATTTGTCATTAGGAGAGGGGTCAACAGTTCAAGTGAGAATAGTAATTATTTATAACTGCCAGATATGAGACTTTACACTGTATGTTCAAATTTTATATACTTTAGCATATCAGCATGGAAGCATGTTACATTATTTGTAGGATAAACATGGGCCATGCAATTCAAATCCATAGCATATTGATACACTGGTTTAAAGATGGTGCCATGCATTGCACTTAAGCATCTGCCGTATATATACAGACTTCCAATAAACCTCCTGGAAAGGATGGAGTCATATATTTAACACATATACTTAACACAGTTCAAAAAAGAAATAAAAAACCAACTCTAGAGAAATACAAGTGCAGTAACTACAAAAAAAAACACAGAAAAATTCACTCTATTTATGAAGTGACAGGAGGTGTATAATAGCATAAATCATAGCACTGGTTACGTAACAGTCAATGTTCTAAAACTCTTAAAAGTTAATGAGTTAGCAGTCCATAGTGAAAAGATAGTCACTAGTATTAGCAATAACACATCGACTAAGGGAGACAAGTCCAAAAAATCATTTTGAACTTAAGATTACTCCAATATGTCTTCCAGGCAGATACAACCAACTATGGATTATTCAGAAATCCCTATACTAAGAAAATTTGAAAGTCAGAGTTCGAATGTATAGAATTGGTACAGCAGGTGTCTTTCATCACACCCAAAGTCATGAAGTTAAACATATGTCTGATGGGAGAAATACCATGGCAACCTAGGTTAGATTTATTAAATATAGCAAGTTCTCAACCCAAACCAGTTTAGTTCTCAGCAGATTGTACTAATACTGTGGGAGGGAAAAAAAAAATCCATGTTCAATTCACTTGTTAACATTCTTATCAAAGCTACTCCCTGAATAAAATCACCCAAGATAAAAATGAAGAACAGCACCAGTTCGGAAATCAGGCTGAGTCCCCAGTTCCAACCTGCTGGGTGCCTTTGGAGAAAAGATTTAACATTGGTGAGCTTCAGGTCACTCATCTAGAAGACGAGAAACTTGGACTAGTTGATAACCTAGCGGTTTGGTGTCTCTAATCAAATCCCCAAGAAATTTAGGAAGTTATGTAAGGTTTTCCACTCTCCAGGGAGGAATTTATTCTAAGGGAATTGCATTTGATCTTGGGCGCTCTATGATCTTGAGGCAAGGAACAGGGACAAGATAGTATTTTTAAAATTATTTTTAAATTTAAAAGACCAATTGAGGGCCTCCCTGGTGGTGCAACAGGTTGAGCACCGCCCTGTGAAGCATCCATGGCACAGCAGCACCAGTTTGATCCCTGGCCAGGGAGGGGACCCACATGGCACAGCAAACCGCTCCTGCCTTGCCGCTGCTCCCCTCAGCAGTATATTTCAGTCAACCTGCCTGTTCTGCTCCCCACTTTGTCTCTTACATCCCACGACTCTGGCCTGTACCCCAGCTCTTGTATGCATAAAGAAATAAATCCTGGGCCCACCCTGGTGGCACAGTGGGTTAAGCAACGCACTATGAAGCAAACCGCAGCCACTGCAGCACGAGTTCGATCCCTGCCGCTGGCCAGGGAGGGGACCCATATGGCATAGCAGGCCTCTCCTGCCTGGCCCGCTGCTCCCCTCAGCAGTGTGTTTCTGTCAATCTGCCTGTTCTGCATCCTGCTCTGTCTGGTGGATTCTCTCACCACCCCCCACACCTCTGGCCTGTACCCCAGTGCTTAATTATTTATGCATAAATAAATAAATTTTTTAAAAATAAATCCTTTAAAATAAATAAATAAAAGATCAATGGAAAAGATTAAAAGGAACTCAAAATTCCATGGATTTATTCAACAAACACTGAAGGCCTTATAATGGGAGGTTCAGTGCTGGCTCCTGGGATGACAGAGGTTACAGTCTAAACAAAGGATTTCCAGGACCACTCACACCTTGACTCCATCAGCTCAGGATCAGGGCACCCGGTCACCTGACTCAGGCCTGTGGACCCATCTCACCACCTGCACTGGTGGCTCAGTAGCTAGGAAAGGGCTACAAAAGATGCTAAGAGGTCCCATTTGCTTCACAGCATTCAAAAGCCAAATATCAGGAAGGAAACCTCTAGAATCATTTTTATTACAAATCTCCACTAGGAGATTTAGGTAGAGAACGAGGTTATGAAATGTGTGCACATACATGTATTTGTGTTTACTATATGCCAGTATCTTGCATAGTATGTGTCAGCATGTTGTATGCAAGTAGTTCTATGTGAATGTTTATAATTGTGTGTGACTATACAGAATATACTGGTGTGCACCTATGCAAGTGTGTGTAGTTGTGTGCAGATATACAGCACAAGCATGATGGTACTGAAAAGCTGGAACACTGGTGTTGTGGTTCGAGGTGTGTAGAATGAGGTCTTGCTGCAGATGTGTTTGAACAACTAATCCTCTTTTGCTTACAGTGACAATCTGCCTTCTGAGCAAAAAGCAGGTGGGTGAGGCTGCAAATGGGATAGGAGTTATTCAGGAAATTGTTTCACATACCACAAGTCCAAGGTGGCAGCCCCATGTCTCACCTCCCATCCTCATGTGAGGTAATGGATATGTCTTGAGAAATTCTCAGTTTCTCTTCACGAAGACCAGCCACAGTGAAGCAGGGAACATAAGTGGTAGCACACTTAACCCTGGTCTTTCTAAGTGTGTGCAGCTCCTCACACAGCCATTATTTCTAACAAAGGTGGCATTCTAGAGGGAGAATTAGTCTCCTCTCTCTCTGCTAAACTATCATCCAGTTGAAACCAAGTCCCTGATATCAAGAAATGGTTCTCTGACTAAAAACCAAAGAGAAATTTCCACCCCTTTATGCTTCAGTGAGTGAGAGGTAGCAAACCCAAGTTGATTGCAGATGCTCCAAGCCAATCGGTCAAGTCCAAGAATCAGAATTTGTGCAAGGAAATTTTTTGCTGTAGTGTAATTCATCTCCTCAAAATATCTAGTATTGACTAGTTGTGTGTCATAGCCAGAATATGTGGCTGCTCCTTTGCCCATTATCAGAAACTGATCCAGAAACCATCCAATTCAGTCTGGGAGTAACTGAAAGCAATATACAAAGGAGAGTGAAAGCTCTTTATAACAAATGAATTGCCTGCCATACAAGTTAACTGAAGGTCTTCAGAAGTTAAAGGGAACAAAACAACCAAGCATAAACAAAATTAAAAGACAAAAGCACAATGAATATAATGACATATAAATGGCCAGAAGACAAACAAAAACTATTCAGAGTCAAAAAGAAAGATAAACAACTCAAAATAAAGTAGGGAGCAGCCCATCCAGGCACAGGGGATGAGGGGAAGGGAGCATTACTCATAGAGAATTTCAAAATAGTAATGAAACGAACCACACGCTAATCTTTTTATAACCATCACATATAGCGATCCTGAACAAAACTGTATTAAAGGTGTCTCCCATTTGTATACCACCTGCTTAAATATGATGGGCAGTTCATAGAAGAAAAATGCAATGACCACAGCATACCAGACAGAAAGGGAAAAAATGATATACTATCACCTTGGCCAGTCAATTTTAGATTGACAAAAATTTAAGTATTGATAGCAGCATATCGTCGTAAGGATAAGGGCAAATGAGTATACTCATAGCTCTTGGTACAGTACTGGTTTGTCTGTCTTCTTCTTGTCCATTTGCAGGGATTCTTTTGAAGGGTGATTTGATGGTACAGGATTCCCCTGCTATCAAAAGTAGAGCCTTTTTCTATGTAAACTTTTGTAAGCTAAAAAGGCATAAAGTGAAGCAATCACAGCTCATTTATATGGAAAATGTTTTGAGCATTTACAGACCCAAAAATAATCTACTGAATCATTCCAAATAACACACAAACTCTAAAACCACGCCGAGATATAATAAAAACAGAAATGATACGGTAAGTACACAATGTTCAAAGTGGTTGGTGGGGAAGGAGATGGCGACGGCCCTGTCAAAGCTCAGGTGTGGGCTGTGTCTGGAACAGCTGATGCAAAGTAAGCACTGAATGCTCTCTTGGCTTTTGGACTTTTGTCATAAAGGCAAAAATCCTCTTCAGATTTCTTTCAGTTAATGAAACCAAATCTTTCTTAGAAGCAAAGTGGCAAAGGTGAATTTTCTAAAAGAAAGGAATATCTGTATTCCTTTATTGTATATATTGTATATATATATTGTATATATTATATATTGTAGATATTATATATTGTATATATTGTATATTAGTTTTCTAAAATACAAAAAAAAAATGACATAGCAAATACTTGAAATGACTCTTGCCTGCCATATCCTCTTTTTGGAGGAAGCCGTGGCTACATTTATTGTCAATGGGGCTGTCAGTCACAGAGCTCCAGCCCCTTCACCCAGTTGTGGCCACAAGGTTGGGTCTGAAGCGGAGTAACAATAGAGCAGTTCAAAGAGAGTGGTAGCTCTAAGATTTCCATAGGCGAGGGGGTTTCTGGATGCCAACCTGCTTGAAAGACAGGCAGGAGGCTATTTGACATAGCATGGAGTTGCACATGATTTGTGGCAACCATGCTATTTTTATTCAGCTGTTATCTCAGTGTTAGGGATCGAAACCCCTCACACACACTGTGTCTCAATATACTAAGAAGGGCCCAGTCTAATTTAGCTATTGCTTCTTTCTGCTGGAATTCTCCCTGCTACATGCAGATACCTTGTAGCAGAGTAATTCAAGAGTGGAGTCGAGCCAGATAAGAGAAGAAGCCTAATCCTTATAAACATATTTGACACTCTAGATCCAGTTAGTATTTTTTGATCAAATCATTTCCCACTATGTCTGAGAAGATTGGATTCAGCTTGCTGTCATCTGTATCCAAAGACTAACAAAGATGAGAATCTTAAGCCACTGAAATATGGTACCTCAAAGAGAAAAGTTTAAAATTATAAAGATGTTTTTAAAATTTCATTTCTCACGTTAATGCTTCATCTTTAAAAACTTTATTTAAAAAATGACTACTTAACATGTAGTGAATTATTTCATGTAATCTACTACCCAGATCAAGAATTAGAACAAAGTTTGGAATAACTATAGCATTATTAAATTAAAATTCTGGATTTTCTTAATTTTTCCACTTTTTGTATTATTGATTGAATACTATATTTTTCAAAAAATGAATCCATTGTGCCCTAATTTCCAAATTTGTTGGCACAAATCGGTCATGACATCTTCTTAAATTTGTTAAAATCTGCAGTATTTTTCATTTCTGATATTGGTAACTTATGCCTTCTCCCTATGTCTTTTATTAATTTTAATAGAGGGCTATCAATTATTTTAAATTGGTCACAGAACTCCAGTGTATGGTCAATTTTGGCAAACGTTCCATGTGTAGTTATTGAAGGCCATGCATATACATAGATATGGATTATCAATCATTTTTTTCAAATCTTGTTTGTCTCTACTGATTGAATTCGTTCTTTTTTGGTCACTGGTTCTTTCCGTTACTGAGAGAAGTATGTTAAAATCTTCAGCTATAATTTTGTTTTGTTTTTGTTTTATTAGATTTATTTAATTATATTTAACATCATTTGTAGTCCCCAAGGAGTTCCCACCACCATTTCACCCGTGCACCATCACATTAGTCCCTTGTGCTCTTTCTGTCCTCATCTCCGTCTTTGCTCTCTCCTCCCTCCCACTCCCCCCCTCCCCATGATCCCTTTGGTTTATCTTTGACCTTTTGATCTTGCTGAGTTTTTTGTTTGTTTGTTTTTGGTTGTAATTGCCCATTTCCTTGAGCTTACTCTTCTTTTGTTGTTGTTGTAGTTGTTGTTCTTTCATATTCCTCCTAATAGTGAAGCCATCCAATATTTTTCTCTTGCCTTCTGACTTGTTTCACTGAGTATAATTCCTTCTAGTTCCATCCATGTTTCTATAAATGGCCCTAGTTTATAATTTTTGATAGCTGAATAGTAGTCCATTGTGTACATGTACCATATCTTCTTGATCCAGTCATCTACTTTTGAGCATTTGGGTTGTTTCCAGGTCTTACCAAATATAAATAGTGCTACAATAAACATGGGGGTACAGGTGCTCTTTGGATCAGTGTTGTTGTGTCCTTTGAGTAGATCAGTAGGAGATTGCTGGATCATATGGTAGTTCTATTTTTTGTATACTGAGGAAACTCCATACAGCCTTCCAAGTTGGATTAACTTCCATTCCCATCAGCAGTGTACTAGGGTTCCTTTTTCTCCACATCCTTGCCAGTATTTGTTGTTGTTGTTTTTATATGTGCCATTCTTACCAGTGTAAGGTGATACCTCATTGTGGCTTTGCATTTCCCAGATTATGAGGGATGTTGAGCATTTTCTCATATGCCTGTTGGCCATGTGTACATTCTCTTTGAAGAAATGTCTTTTAAGTTCTTCTGCCCATTTTTTGATTGGGTTTTTTACTTTTTCTTGAGTCTTATGAATTCTTTGTATATTTTTGTGATCAGACCCTTGTCTGTTGTGTGGAATGCAAAGACTTTTTCCCAGTCAGTGGGGTGTCTCTTTGTTTTATTTAGTGTTTCCTTTCCTGTACAGAATCTTTTTATCTTGATGTAGTCCCATCTGTTTATCTTCTCTCTCACTTTTATTGCTTTGGGTGTGCATCTCCAAAGGTGTTATTGAGATGTATGTATTGTAGCATTTTACCTACGTTTTCTTCTATATATTTTATAGTTTAAGGTCTTACATTTAGGTCTTTTATCCATTTTGAGTTGATTTTTGTACATGATGTGAGATGGTGGTCCAGTTTCATTTTTTTGCATATGGTGGGCCAGTTTTGCCAGCACCATTTACTGAATAAGCTGTCTTTGTTCCATTGCATATTCTTTGCTCCTTTGTCAAAGATCAGTTGTGCATAGTCATGTGGTTTTACTTCTGTGCTTTCTATATGGTTCCATTGGTCTGTGTGTCTGTCTTTGTTCCAGTACCATGCTGTTTTAATTACTATTGCTTTGTAGTAGAGTTTGACGTCTGGGACCATGATACCCCATTTTTCTTTTTTGTCAATAGAGTTTTGGCTAGTGGGAGTTTTTTTGTGTCTCCATATGAATTTCATCAATATTTGGTCTATTTCCTTAAAGAATTTCATGTAGATTTTTATTGGTATTATGTTGAATCTGTAAATTGCTTTTGGTAGGGCAGCCATTTTGATAATGTCAATTCTTCCTATCCATGAACAGGGGATAGCTCTCCATTTCTCCGTGTACTCTTCTATTTCTTTTAACAGTGTTTTATAATTTTCTCTATATAGGCCTTTTGTTAGGTTTATTCCCAAGTATTTGATTTTTTTGTACTCAATTATAAAAGGTACATTTTTCTTGATTTCTTCTTCTTCAGATTGGTTGTTTGTGTATAGAAAGACTACTGACTTTTGTGCATTGATTTTGTATCCTGCTACTTTACTAAACTGATTGTTTTAGTTTTTCTGTAGAGCTTTTAGGATTTTCCAAGTATATTATTATATCGTCTGCAAATAATGATAGTTTTACTTCCTCTTTCCCTATTTGGATTCCCTGTATGTCCTTTTCCTGTTTTATTGCTCTGGCTAGGACTTCCAGTATTATATTGAATAGCAGTGGAGAAAGTGGGCATCCTTGTCTTCTTCCTGATCTTTAGGGAATGCTTTCAGTTTTTCACCATTGAGAATGATATTAGCTGTGGGTTTGTTGTATATAGCTTTTACTATGTTGAGATATGATCTTTCTATTCTGAGGATTTTGAGTCTTCATCATGAATGGGTGTTGGACTTTTTTGAAAGCCTTTTCTGCATCAATTGATATGATCATATGGTTTTTGTTCTTATTTTGTTGATATGATGGATTATGTTGATTGATTTTCATATGTTGAACCATCCTTGGGCTTCTGGGATAAATTCCACTTGGTTGTGATGTATTATCCCTTTGATGCATTGCTGGATTCTGTTCAACTATAATTTTGGATTCTGACATTTCTCCATTTTGTTCTAAGTATTGCTTAAACATTATTGTATTAAATTTATAACTGATATCCTTATGTTTAATGACCTTTTATTTTATAAAATACCCTTTTTTATCTTTCATGTGTTATTAATGTTTACTTTGTTTATAAGTAAATGATCTTTCTTTTGATTAAAATTTACATGCTATGTCTTTTTCCATTCTTTTAGCTATCCTGAATTCTTTCAATTTGTAGCATGCATTTATGTGCAACATAGGGTTTGGTTTGTTTTAGTTTTTGAACTGGTAATTTTTCTTTTAATTGGATTTTATTATCTACATATGATATAACTGGTATATATAAAATTATATTCATCATCTTGCAGTTTGTTTTATTTGACTAATTTAGCCAATGCATCTTAAATTTCTTTCCCCCTCTCACCTTTCTTTTCTTATATTCTTTTGGACTATAAATTTTTATATTTTTTACCCCATTCTCCTTTTATTGGTTGATTTACCTTTCATTGTGCTTTTAGTAATTACTATCAAGATTTCAACATTCATCTTTGATTTACTAGTCTAATTAACATTGTTACCTTTGCCACTTCTTGACAAGGCCTTTGCATATTTCAACTCTATCTAATCCCTTTCTACCTTTCTCTGATTTATCTTCTAGTTTATGAACTCTCTCTTCAGTTATATCTGTGCCATTATTAATCCAATTTATTGAGTTTAATTTAAATTTAGTTATCAATGTTCAAGTTAGTATTTGATTTGTATAGTTGCCAGGTATAGTTTCTAGTATAATTCCCTATTTTTTTTTCACTTACAAAAGGAGTATTTATTTATTTTTAAATTGAAATTTAAATTTTTTATATATAATTTTTAAAAATTTACATATATTTGATGTAATTCCCTATCTTTTAAATTCTTGAACATACTAGTCACATTTTAACATGAATTCTTTTTTTTTTTTAAGATTTATTTATTTATGCACACAAGAGCTGAGAGTTGTGGGCCAGAGTTGTGGGAGGTGAGAGGATTCACCAGAGACAGAGTAGGGAGCAGAACAGGCAGATCGACTGAAATACACTGCTGAGGGGAGCAACAGGCAAGGTAGGAGAGGTCTGTTGCACCATGTGGGTCCCTTCCCTGGGTGGAGATTGAACTCGTGCTGCTGTGCCACAGATGCTTCACAGTGCTGCGCTCAACTCACTGAGCCATCAGGGAGGCCCTTAACATGAATTCTTGACAATTGCAATCTCTGGATGTCTTAAGGATATTTTCCCCATGGTTATAGCAATTTTTCCTTGAGGCATATAGTTAATTTTTCTTTGAATGCAGGGCATTAGTTATTTTAAAATTTTTTGAGATGATTTAAGCTCTGGATACTATTATATTCCTGGAGAGCTTATTTTTGCATCCAATAGGCAGTTAAGGTAGAGTAGTTTATCAGACCCAATCATAATTTGAGGTGATTTAAAATTGGGCTTCTTTTAATGATCCACCTCTTTGGTTGAGCCCCAACCAAATACCTGGAGCATTAGATTTTGGCTCCTTTAGATATCCATTCTTTTAAGTGCCAACTATGAAGAATCAGTATAGTTGTTTTAGCATGTTTTGACCTTTGTTTTAACTAATATATTGAAAATATTAAAAATCAACCATGGTGGAAACTGGATAGACAAGTTTTACCCTTTGTGCCAGAGTCTAAGGTTACAAGAAGCCCAGCAGGAAAGTGTTACATGATAAATTAATAATAGTCACCCTACAAAAAGTGTGTGTGGGGGGGTGCTGGTGGCATATGTGCCAAGCATTTGTCAGACATGAATGGATTCATCTCTCTGCAGAATTGCTTTGCAACCACCCAAATTTTAAAAAGGCACATCAAATGATTCTACTCTCTCTTGAAGGAGAGCAAGGGTATAATGACATAGAAGATATTCATCCCATAAATTAAATGATTGATAAAAAACCAAATCCCAGTGGCTTGAGGCTTCCCATAGCTTTGTGTCCGAGTTTATAGGCTTAACAACAAAACAAAAATAAACAGACAACTATAAACCAGAGCACATTCTGCAGGTAAGGGAGATGGAAATCTATAGGAAGGAAGGAGGTAAGAGCACAGGAGAGACTGTGGTGATGGTGCACGGTGAATTGGTGGTAGAAATTCTATGGAAACTACACCTGAGAAAAGAAAGCAAACATTGTTTGAAAATGAGCAATGATGTAAAACATAAATAAATAGGAGTTTATAAATTTAAATTAGATAGGAGTGGGCATTGTGTTGGCATGGTCCATTGGAACTGCTATCACAAAAAATATAGGGTGAATGGCTTATAAACAATAGAAATTAATTTCTCATAGTTCTGGACGCTGGGAAGTCCAAGACCAACGCATTCAGAGTCTGGTGAGAGCCTGCTTCCTGGGTCCTAAACGACGCATTTCTCACTGTATCCTCAGGTGTCAGAATCTGCAAGAAAGCTCTCTAGAGCTTCTTTTACACGAGCATTAATCCCACTCATCAGGACAGCTAGCTCATCTCATGACTAAATCTCTTCCCAAACGCCCCACCTCATAATGCCATCCCGCTGGGGATTACGACTTCAACACAACAAGAATTTTAAAAGAAAGGCGCATTTAGAACAACATTGGTTGAGAAATGGAGGGTGACTGTAACAACCACATTTTTTTCCGCTGCATCGTCTAACAAAGGCCAATGCTCGTAGGCCAGCAATAAACAGAACGTTGGAAAACAAAATTGACCAGGGAAAAGCCAGCAAGTAGGTGTGTGGTTTTCTTTTTTAAAATTCTGTCACCAGTTCGAAATACTGTAGATTTTCACAAGTTGGTTCCAAGATGTGCCTTTAGAGAGTCGCCCTCTTTGATGGGCTTTTTCTACACCAGAGTTACAGGAGAGAAGGGCCTGCCTGGTGTCTTGATCTCAGCCTCTGAGCTGCTCCCGGATGGGTCTGTAGAGAGTCAGATAACTCACTCCTAACCTGCTTATTTGAGTACAGTGGCTTCGCTTCTTGACGTCTCCAGTCTCACAATCGGATTCCCAAGACCTATATAGCAACTGCCTGCAAGCCGACAGACAGCAGCAGCTGCCACCACACTGATAATGGGTTTTGCTGCCGCTTGCCCGAAAAAAGCGGCCTTGAATTGACGACTTGACTTGCGTTCCTGTCTGTCCAAACCCACAGCTCTGCGCAGCGGCCGGCCGGCTTCAGCACAGAGAGAACAGGAGCGCCACCTACTGAAACACTGAAGGTATGACCGGTGTTTGGTCCAACCCGGCCTGCTGGTCACCCAGCAACCCTACTGAAAACCACCTTTGTGCAGCCGTTAAGTAGCGCTCATCTTCTGCCAACCCTAGTGATTGTTTATCACGATTAGGCTGGAAAAGTCTCAAGAAAGTTTATTCTGTTGTGAACAAATGAAACTAAATGGCAGTTGGGATCCAGACTGTATTCCACTTAAGTGACAAGTGGGCAAGCCAGCAAAATGCAGTGCTGGACGCAGAATACAGTTAGTACTTACTCACCCTGTCCCAGACACTCGGTGAGGCACTAGGAGAGAAGTGCTCTAGAAAAACAATAGAAATATGGTAAATCTCTACCTGGATCACACAGTTGACAAAATAAACCCAAAAAAGCCAGCTACAATTTATTCTACAGGGAGCACATCTCAAAGGATGGAATTTGAGGATTTCCCATATTTCCTTAGGGCCTATCAATACTGCCACCGACACCAACCTCGGATTAAGAAGCCATGATGATATTTTTGGTGGGATTTGGGTTTTTGTTTGTTTGGTTGGAGTTCTTTGTTACCAATTCAAAAATACTTGGAATTTTGTTCTCAAAAGAGCTGCTTTGTGGGCCTCCCCTGGTGGCGCAGTGGGTTAAGCAACGCACTACGAAGCAGATCGCAGCCACTGCAGCACGAGTTCGATCCCTGCTGCCGGCCAGGGTGGGG
>JAGFMF010011861.1:2909085-2984664 GCA_019455555.1 Galemys pyrenaicus
GCTCTCTGTGGTGAATCCTCTCACCCCCCTACACCTCTGGCCTGTACCCCAGTGCTTGTATGCATAAATAAATAAATCTTTAAAAAAAAAAAAGAGCTGCTTTGTGTATGCCCAAAGTATCTGCTTTATATGACTCTCAGTCTTACCAGATCAGCTCTCAAAGTGTCATATCCTTCCCCTGTAGTCATAAACTCACATTTCTGACAGTGAATAACGAAACATATTTTTCAATGAGCTTACTATCTAATGACATGAGAAAATCTTATTTTAAATATGTACAGACATTCTTATGTAAGTTAACACCCTATCAAGTAAAAAACTCAACATACATTTGCAGTGATTTCATCACTGGGCAGCAGAACCTAAGCACCCACCGGGACCCCTTTTCTATTGAGGGACCCTGGGGCTTCAGCCACTGTGCACAGAGGACATTGTGCACATTCTAATGAGCCATCCAGGTGGGCCTCCTCCTCTCAGAGGGAACCAGGTAAGTACAAATGACAGGAAACACACAAGTGCCATTGGATTCATAGCTTTAAGACAGAATGCAATATTTACAAGCTAAACTAAAATTTCTTAAACTTCTGCTATGAAGATTATATGTGAGCCCCTCCTAAAGTTTCTGGTATTCTACTATAATTTTGTTTTTCAATACAGTCTAGGTGGGCAATAACTTATTATTTATGGTAGCTTATATTTTTACTCATAAATATTCAATCATCATGTTTCTCATCCATCCCCACTACTATCTTTTTGCAAGATTCTCTACAAAGTAGTTTTGAAAACATGTTTTCTTCTAATTATTCAGCTGCTGATCTGACAGATTTTTCTTACAGGCCTTATTCCTCAATTTCCATCACTGACTTCAAATTTAGCCATTAGATGAGCTGCTGGAAGAATGGGTACCCTGAACATCTATTAGAACCTTCCACAAACTCAGGCCATTCTAACCTCATTCTTGTCAAAATATCTGCAGTTTTGTCAAAAAGGCTTCATAACTCTTTTTGAAATATGTATACTGTTAAGTAATGGAAAGGATACAGAAATTGAGTCCCAATTTCCATTCACCTTTCCTCCTATCCACTTCTTTCCTTCCTACTCTATCTCCCAAAGTTAACAAATTTCTATTAACTTTCTCTGACCAAATAAAAAATGTCAAGGCTCAGAGATAGCCTTGGCAGCAAAAATAATGAAATAAAATATAGTAAAATAACCATAGGTTCTTATATAAAACTCTAATTTAATCTCTCACTTCAGTGCCCTGTCTACTCCCAGCCAAAATATTAACACATTAAACACCTCTAGTGATGGCAATTTACTAACTCCAACTAGTTCATTCAAGCCAGAATACAATAAGGACAGCTAACATTTGTTAGATACTCCATTTTTGCATCTATAATATTGTTCACTCACTTCAGTAATGTGTAAGGAGCATATTAATCTGATCCTTTTCTACAGATAAAGAAAATGAGGCATAGAGAGATCCAGTAACCTTCCCAGGATCACCTAACAAGGAGCACAGGATTTAACCACTATCTGACTCCAGAACCCCTCTAAATTGTTGGGGTTGCCTAACATAATAATTCCTGTTTCCTGTAACTTCCACTATTTAATCCTGGTCTTCCCCTGGGGCCATAAGGGTATCCATCTCTTCTATATGATAACCTTGGTATTTAGCTAGAGGAGGTACTGTCTCTTCTGTCTAATCACCCAGGTCCTCAACTCACTTCATAAGAAATGGTGTTCTCTTTCTTTAGATTGTAAAGCTCTCTAATCTGACATACTCATTTAGTCTATATCCATCAGAAACGTGCCACCCAGATTTCACTAAATTATATCTTTGGTGTGGTTGACCAGTGCCCTCTAGAAAGACATGACTGCTACCTGCACGCTAGAACAGCACTGCTCCCCACACCTTTCTGCAGTAATGGAAAGTTCTATACAGGTACTGCCCTACTCACATGTACCTTGGACTGTAGGGTGCTGGGAATGAGGCGACTGAAATTGAGGATCTGATTGCTTTCTAAACTAATTTCATTTTACTTAGCTATGTATGTTTAATGGACACATAGTGGAGAATACATTTTTAGAGCTTGTATTTCTATCACATCCCGATCCATGTTGAATGGATGATCTCAGTTAATATGTCATTTCCATTTTATAACATGTATTTGGCTTTGGGGACCTCTGAGCACATTTCACATTGATGTTTGACAAATGTCACCTCATGTCATTACAGTCTATTAAGATCATTTCCAATCTGATTTTGCCACTCAAAGAATTCAGTATCTCATACTTGATATGTCACCTACAACTTGGCTAAGCATACTGTCTACATGTTTAAAAAACACAGATAGTGAAGAATTTACTAAATATAGCTGACATTACTTCTCCCAAAAGCTGTATAGAGCTTCTCCCCTCAACCTAGGACTTCCTCCTTCCACTGTCTACACTCACCTACTCCCTAACTGTCTTACCCCTGAGGACACACAAACACATCTGTGAATGCGCACACATACACACCAAATAACACTGGAAATCTCCTTCCACTTAGGCATCAGTTATTAATCTGCATTTTGCACACCATCATTCAGCCACAAGTTTCTTTGCATCCAAGACATTATTTTTTAACACGTTCACAAGAGTCTGATGAAAGTTTTTGTCAAATCTCTTGTTGAAGCAAATATTCACAATATCTGTAAACACAGTGCTGAACCACCTGTCTGACAACCATTTCAGAAACATAATGAGGTGAATTGACCCTGACCTGTTTTGTCACTCATCCTGACTCTTGGAAATATCTAATACTCCTTTCTCACTTAATAATACACCCAGTCAAACGCATATTTCCATGTCCATCAAGAAGAATGTAAGAACTAAGACATGAATGAAAATATTGTTTCAGCAAGCTGTCTAACTTGTCAAATGAGATAAAGATGCATTTAAAGTTTAGAGCAAAGAACAGTTTGTGGTAAAAGGCAAGACTTCAAATGAGAACTTTTTTTAATGTAAATATGTCTAACAAGATGTTAAATGAGGTTTTTTGCCTTTGCCTCAATTTCAATTAAAATCCCAGGATGGATATAATAAGTAACAAAGTACCTCTGCATTCTAAAGGTGGAACTGGACTATCTTTGTAGAACTTTCTTAGGATGTGGCCTTGAACCACCATCAGTAATCTGTTATTCACCTTTAGCCTTAAGTTGAGAAAATTAGAATGATAAAGAAAGGAAACATTGGTGGGTGAGAATGTCTTTGTAGAGCATTGTCAGACTGCTGTGCAATTTCTCTCTCCTCTTTAGGAGAGGGTGTATAGTAAAAGACTTAAGAGATGGGTAGAGAAAGAATACAAAGCATCAGGAGAGGTAGAAATAAAATCAAAAGTATGCATTGTCATGGAAACCAAGGAAAGAAAGTCTTTCCAGAAAAAGGGAGTAGGCAGCCTCTCTGCTGAGAAGTTAAGCTAAGGAATGAAAGCCTTTATTGAATTTAGTAATAATGGGGCACTGGCTTTCTCTATTAAAACAAATTCCTCCTGGATTGGTAAGGGTAGAAGTAAGGTTGAACTAGGTGAGCGCAAAAGACAGACAAACCAGACAATTCTTTGAAGTAGGCTGTGAAAGGAGGAAAAAGAAAGACTGGTTGCTGAAAGTCCATGTAAATTACAGGGACGAATGTTTAAGATTTAAAATTAATAGTATAAAGTACTCAAGGCAAGTCAGCCTGGCTTTTATTAAATACTACATGGAGATCACATTCTGGAGTTCAATGAAAACTGTAAGTCTTGAAGAGCTACATATAAACACACATACATTTTTAAATAATCTTTTTTTAAAAAACAGGAAACCAGAGTTCATTGGCCTAAGTCCTACTATTTAAGTCAAAGTAAAAATAAAGTATAAAAGGAACCAAATGGTCACTTGGGGTTTGAAATTGCTAAAATGTCCAATTTTTACAACTGTGCAAGATTTCATCAAGGTTGTGAGCAATCCAGGGCTGTTTCAGCTAAACAGTTTGCTTGACTGAAATGGTCCTGGGTTAACTTAATAAAATTGCATAACCACAAACATGTGAATATGACCTTTGCCGATTCCATTCCTGCTAAAGTCAATAGCGGACAGGCTTCTAAACCATGCTGCGTAACCAGATACAACTGAGAAACTTACAAACTTTTATATCCTGTCATTTCAATTCATAGACAATTATGAAATTAAGAGTAGGTATCACCGTTGGGAGAGAGAAAGTGATTATGGTGTGGGTACTGTGGGAAGTGGTTAGCCGGGCTGAGTAGGAAATATTTGCTTTTCCCTGGTGATTTATGCTGTCAGGCCCGTTTCAGTCCTCTCTTCAGTGGCTGTGCAGGGTTTATCTCAAGGAGTTGGAGTTAGCCAGTTTGAGAAGAGGGTCATACTTTCTGTTTTCTAGTTCTTCTTTCACATGACCAACTAATTCATGAATAAACTAACCATGAGGAGTAAATAGATAGAACTGTGGAAGAATCGGGTCTCAGATTCTGAGACAGAGGAAAGATATATATTAACATTTGAAAGGAAATGATAGGAAAGAAGGAGGAAAGTTACAGGTACTGTGAAGTTTGGTAACTTGTTGACAAGAAGTTAAAGGATTTTTCATTTGTTAATTATAATTTCAATGGAAGTAAAAGGTAAGGTTGTCACCTGTGAAGCAAGTGTGAAGAATGTCTGGGAAGTTTAAAAAGAATAGAGAAGAAATTATTAAAAAAAAAAATAGGACTTACTATGAATAATAGAGAAAGGAAACTGATTAAAAGAAAAAAGAGCATATCTGTGGAGATAGAATGGACAACAGGGAAGTGAAATGTCCCCAGATACACAGGTACAGAAGATCTCCAGCAACTGCCCAGGCCATGCAGGTCACAGCAAAGGTCTAGGAGTAGTGATTTGTCAGTTTACAAGGAATAGGAGAATATTGGCAAGACCTGAATCGAAACACTAGGCCATGAGGTCTAGATTGGATTGGAGTATCTGACACTTGGTAAATTCTGTA
This sequence comes from Galemys pyrenaicus, assembly GCA_019455555.1. Taxonomy (NCBI): domain Eukaryota; kingdom Metazoa; phylum Chordata; class Mammalia; order Eulipotyphla; family Talpidae; genus Galemys; species Galemys pyrenaicus. The sequence goes on from JAGFMF010011861.1 coordinate 2,914,111, forward strand.
ACAGTGGAAAAAAAGAAAGAAAACTAAAAACCTCATGTTATGTCTTCCCACCAGACCTAATCAATGCCCTCTTGACATTACTTCCTAAATTTCCATTCTCTCCACTTCAAGTCTCACTACATGGCCAATAGCGTCTCTTCCCTAATTCATCTTCCATACTCATCATTGAGCACAACAAACAGAATTTTTTGTTAAATACCTAAGCTTGCCTTTTGTTAAAAAAAAAATTACTTCTGGTAGTTCACCAAAATCACCACTCTAACCTTATCCCTAACACTATTCTTTTTCTGCTCTAGCTATATCAGACGTCTCTCAATTTCAGGCACACACATGCTCACTCTTCCTCATCCCCTACCAGGAAGGTTTCCTTCTCCACTTTTGCATCACTAAGTTTTTACTCAGTCTTTTCTTCTGTACTTGCCTAAATGTCTTCTCCCACTTTCCTGTCATTTCCTTCAGTCTGGGTCATACCTCACATGTGTTCCCACTGGGCCAATTCTTCTCCTAGGTAGGGTGGACCACATAAATCCGCATCTATCTCATGTGGGCCTCTCTGACAGATTGATACCGTAACTTCAGGTTTTCAGGCCTAGTCTTCCAGTCAAGAATGGACCCCATGCTGCAGTGGCAGCACTGAGTCCCAGCCACTAGACCACCACGGGCTGGTGTCTCACAAAGCCACAGAAGGAACTCTGCAGATGCTCAGGCAAGCAGGCAAGGAGAGGCACATTTGTTTAGAAAAAGAAAATGTTTATGGAGAAAGAAAGGAACAGAAATAAAGTGTGACTCCCAGGCCAGTGGAGCCAGGCCAGGGAGGGGCAAGGGAGCCAAAGTGGAGTTGAGCTTCAGGGAATATGTACTTTCTTTCCCTAGTCACTCCAAAGCTCCACGAGTCTCCTTGTGATTGGTTGTTTCCAGGTGGTCTCACTCACTCTACCACATTACATCCCATCTCATTCCTTTGCTCTTGAAATGTCTCTTTTTTCTTTAGTCCTGGGGCCCTTGCTAATTCCCTTTGGAATTTTGTCCCATCTTCGGATCTTATCTATTTTGCCATCCTTATCTCCAAAACTTAGTTCTAAGACCCCACCTGTCCTCTCCCTAAACTGCCTAGTCACTCCTAACTTGCCCTTGCCTGACCTAGGCTTCAAGATGACATGGCTCCATGACAGGTGTACCCATCTGTCTTGCTCAACATTGGGCACCAGAACTTAACTCAGCACTGATGCTCAGGAGAAGGTCAGTGAGCCAGCGTGACTGGGGGACCGGTAAAAGGAGATCAGGTAGAAGATTGATAGCCAGAAATCAGTGAGGTCAGGGCCTCCCTGATGGCGCAGTGCATTGAGTGCCGCACTGTGAAGCATCTGTGGCATAGCAGCGCGAGTTCGATCCCTGGCCAAGAAGAGGACCCACATGGCGAGGCAGTCCTCCCCTGCCTCGCCCACTGCTCCCCTCAGCAATGTACTTTGGTCATTCTACCTGTTCTGCTCCCCACTCTGCCCCTGGTGACTCCTCTCACCTCCCACCTCTGGCCTGTACCCCCGCTCTTGTATGCATACATTAAAAAAAAATCTTTAAAAAAAAATCAGTGAGGTCATATGGGCCTAGAGAGCCAGATATGGTTGAGGTTAGGAGAAAAGAATTGAGAGACCTAAAACAGGAGCATGTGGACAAAGAGTCAAATGTTGTAATCATTTATTTTGCAAAGAAAAATCAAGGCGAAGTTCAAACCAACAATGTGATCATTTTGGTGAACTCAGTGTGACTCTGGGTCTAAATATATATTGATATTTTTCAAACAGCATGACCCCTGCAGGGCGTTTTAGTCAGGATGAACTTTAGCTGCGCAGGGAACCTAACTATGATATGCCACCAGTCAGCAAGCCCAGCGTGAGAAAGATGGCACAGTCAAAGGGTCTAACCGAAGCAAAATTTAAGGAAGTCGCTTTTATAGAGGTGTGGAAAGAGTTAAGGGAGCCCAGAAGAGGAGGTGATGTGCCCTGGGATCAGTAACAGTCAGGGAGCTATTGCCACTATGAAACCAAATGACAGGGCCTCCCCAGTGGTGCAGTGGGTTAAGCAACTCATTATGAAGCAGACTGCAACACGAGTTTGATCCCTGCTGCTGGCCAGGGAGGGGACCCACAAGGCGCAGCAGACCTCTCCTGCCTCACCCGCTGCTCCCCTCAGCAGTGTACTTCAGTCGATCTGCCTGTTCTATTCCCCCGCTCTGTCTCTGGTGAATCCTGTCACCCCCTACCCCCATACCTCTGGCCTGTACCCCAGTTCTTGTATGTATAAATAAATGAATCTTTTTTAAAAATGTTAAAAAAAAAACACGAAGTGACAGAGGAAGGACATGTTACTTGAGCCCATCAAGAGCAGAAGCCAGTGACAAGGGCTACCATGCAGAAGCAATGGTCACAGGGGAACGGAGCCTCTGCTAGAACCTGGACAAGGCAGGTATGGAGAGAACAGAAAAAAAAAATTCTCATCTTCCACACTGATCCCCTGCCAAGAGCCTCATTGGCCAAATCCAAGTGAAAGCCACAGTTACAGGAGCCTACAGGAGCACAGATCATAGAAGACTCTGGAGACATGGATCTTAGCGAGAGGGCTACAAAAGGAAAATAACCAGCACAGCAGTTTATTTATCTCACTTCATAGCAAGCGTTGACCAAGGCATTTCAGGACCGAGATGCCAGCTCTGTGGGCTGCAGGAAACCAGACTCTTATCTTTCTGACCAATTGTCTTTAACACTTGGTTTCCTATTTTTGGTTAGGATCAAACCAGTGGGACAGCCACATGTAAAACAATGTAATTAGACCCTTCTCTAGTGCCATACACAAAAATTAACTCAAAGTGGATTAAGACTTGGATGTAAGACTTGAAACCATCAGGACACAGAAGAAAACATTGCTATGACATTGGCTTAGGGATGTGTCTTGGAGACAACTGCAAAAGTGAAGAAAGCAAAAGCAAAAATGAACAAATGGGACTACACACGACATCAGGTTGTGTAGGAAAAGGAACTATCACTAAAATCTAAAGACCCTGCTGGGTGGGACAAAACACTTGTACATCTACAAGGAGCTAGTATCCAAAATAGAGAGAGGACTTATATACAATTTAACAAAAAGAAAACTGCCTCAAAGAATAGGCAGAAGAGCGAAATGGACACCTCTCTAAAGACATACAAATGACTAAAAGGCCCAAGAAAAAAATATGCATCACCTAACATCAGGGAAATACAAATCAAAACCATAATGAGATACCAACTTATATGAGTGAGAATGAACTGTATCAAAAAGACCAGAAACAAGAGTTAGGGGGAGTGTGGAGAAAAAAGGGCCCTTGTGCACCATGTGAATAAAATGATGAAAAGATGTATGTCATATATAAACACAATGGAATAATGATTCAGCTATTCTGAAAAAGATGAAATCCTGCCATTTGCAACAACATGGGTGAACCCAGGGGGAATTATGCTCAGTGAAATAAGCCAGACAGAGAAAGACAAACACATTGCACTCATATGTGGTATACAGAGAAAACAAACAGATGAACAAAATAAAGCAAAAATAAGCTTTTGCACTAGCTGGCCAATAGTTATAACCAAAAAGGAAGGAGGTAGGTAAATAGGGTTAGGGGGAAGAATGACAGTGAAAGATCTATTTAGACTTTCAACAGTGAATTTAGTGTCATAAATACAATTCTGAACACCTGAAACTTATGTAGTGTTATAATGCAATGTTATTTCAAATAAATAAATCTAAGAGTCCTCACTATATGATTAGAAGTCATGAGAGAGGATGAGATCACCATGATGAGAACAGACAGAACAGAGAAGGCCAAAGACTGGTGACTGCAGTACTCCACTGTTAAGAGATTGGGGAAGTTGAGCAGCGAAGGAGGGAATAGAAAGGAGTTGGTCAGCAGGGCAGGAGGAAAAACTGGACTATGTTGGTATACTGGAAGAGGGAGTAATCACTCTATTAAATGTTATCACTTTAAATGCAGCTGTCCTACCCACCTATCACTATGCAGGTATCTTTCTTCTTCTTTTCCTAATAAACCTGTCCTTTTAATGTGTGTGTTTGTGTGTGTGTGTGCGCACGCGTGTGTAGAAGAACTGGGGTGTAGGCCAGAGGTACAAGGAGTGAGATCATTCACCAGACAGAGAGTGGGGAGCAGAACAGGCAGATCAACTGAAATACACTGCTGAGGGCAGCGGTGGGCGAGATAGGAGAGGTCTGCAGCACCGTATGTGCGTCAGCTCCCTGACCAGGGATTGAACTCAGGTCTTAGCAGTGATAGCACTGAGACTCAACTCCTAGGCCACCAGAGAAGCCCTGTCTTTAAAATTTGAAAAACAGGGCCTCCCTGGTGGCGCAGCGGGTTAAGCAACACACTATGAAGCAAACTGCAGCCACTACAGCACGAGTTCGATCCCTGCTGCTGGCCAGGGAGGGGACCCACATGGCGTAACAGACCTCTCCTGCCTCGCCCGTTGCTCCCCTCAGCAGTGTGTTTCAGTCAGTCTGCCTGTTCTTCTCCCTGCTGTCTCTGGTGAATCCTCTCACCTCCCACCACTCTGGCCTGTACCCCAGCTCTTGTATGCGTAAATAAATAAATCTTTAAAAAAATAAAATAAAATTTGAAAAACAAAAAATGCTATCAACTTAAGCATGATGAGGACTGGGAAATGACTACTGGTTTTAATATATAGAAGTCATCAGTGAACGTCACAGTAGCTTTAATGGAGTGATCAAACACTCCATTCATTCCATAACTCTTTCTTCAGTATCTACTATGTGACAAGCACTATTCTAGATACTTGTATATACTTGAAGTAGACACCTACCTTCCTTCCAAACAAACCCAAGCCTGAAGGTGCTTAGATGTTCATGAGGAGAGACATATAATAAACAATCAGTATAATAAATGAGAAGGTGATAAATGTTGTTTAAAAATAGTGCAAGGAAAAAAAGTGTAAGGAATGTTGAATGCTATTTTTTTTTAAGATTTATTTATGCATACAAAAGCTGGGGTACAGGCCAGAGTTGCAGGAGGTGAGAGGATTCACCAGAGACAGAATGGGGAACAGAACAGGCAGATTGACTGAAGTACACTGCTGAGGGGAGCAGCAGGTGAGGCAAAAGGTGTCTGCTGCACCATGTCAGTCCCTCCCTAGCCAGGAATCAAACTTGTGCTGCAGTAGCTGCAGAAGCCCCACAGTGCAGCACTCAACCCACTGAGCCACCAGGGAGGCCCTGAATGCTATTTTCAATATAGTGCAAGGATTACCTGAAGATCTGTGATTTAAACCAGGTGATCAAGTTAGGCTTCCTAAAGACACAGACATTTGGTTAATAGTTTTAGGGAGCTGACTTCCTGAATATCTTCAGTTCAAAGTCCTCAGCTGGTATTAAACAATCACGTGTATTTACCAGACCTCCGACTCTCGAGGCTTCTTGAAATGTTGATGAGTTGAGTAAATAAACCAGGAGTAAAACCAAGATTCATCCTCCACTTCTTCTTTTAACTCTTACAAAAATCCGATTAGTACTGTGATCTAACAAAATCACTTGAAAAAAAATCAGCCTGTATTAAGTCTAATGAAAGCTCTTAAGGCATCATCAACTCAGAAGAAAAAAAAAGCCATTAATATTAAGCTATTGAAAACGGAATTAAGGGGGCCTCCCTGATGACACAGGGGTTAAAGTCAGCGCTATCAATCTATCGTCAGTCACTGCAGCATGAGTTCCACCCCAGTCAGGGAGGGGATCCACATGGTGCAGCAGACCTCTCCTGCCTCACCCGCTATTCCCCTCAGCAGTGTATTTCAGTAGATCCACCTGTTCTGCTCCCCACTGTCTCTGGTGAATCCTCTCACCCCTCTGCTCCTCTGGCCTGCACCCCAGTTCTTATATGCATAAATAAATCTTTTTAAAAATTTTTAAAAATAAAAATGGAATTAAGTGTACTTCTAGTTGCTCATTAAGGAGGCTAAGTTGAGCAGAGCTGTTAAGACAATTTTAGGAAGTTACTGAAATTAGCCCTGGCATTTCACATGCTGCAATCAAAGATCAAACAGGCCATTTACATTTGGAGTTAGGGCCACCGCCCTGCAATTGTTTATTGAAGGCTGGTTCTGGCTGAAGGAGCCCACATGGGTGGGTTTCCTGGGTACAGAGCCCTCTTACAACCAAAATGGACAACGCATAACAGAATCACTTAACATGATGCTTCCAATTTAAATCAATTATTGATATATATGATATAGTGTTTGGGAACAATTATCAGGAACCCATTCATTAAGGTTTTCACAGTGAAGGGGAAAGAGAGTTGGTGAAAAAGGTCTCACATGTCCTCACACGGTGAGACAATAGACATTTCCCTCGCAAGCATGTCCCAATGGCAGTTGACCTGTGCACCATGCTTACATAGAACTTTCTCTATAGGGAGAGGTTTTACAGTTGGTGCTATCCAATGTAATAGCCAGCGGCTACTGAGGACTAGAAAGGTTTAGGAATTTTAATTTAGGTACTTTTCTATTTCATTTGTGTGGCCACCCGGGCTAGTGACTGCTGCGCTGGAAGGCACAGCTATAGGGGCCTCGAGTCTAAGCAATCCTTGCCTCTGTTTCCCTTTCTACACAGCAAGGGGACTATGAAGGAGGATTTTAAAGTGCCTCCTATTTCTGACACTCTCTAAGTCTAATTTTAAAAATCTTAACTACTTAAATAAACTTAAATACGATTACCTTTATTCTAAACATGGAAGAGAAAAGTGATTTTTATCAATAGCCCAGAACAGAGATCAGTTCTTATGATCCAGTTATTTTTCTTTATTTTTAATATTTTGATATTTGATTTTCTGAAATTAATCTTTCAGAAAGATTCTGACAAAGGGGCAGGCATCAAAAACACAAAAGTGGAGACATAAAATAATCTATGCTGCAGTTTAAAAAATGAAAAGGAAAATTGTCTGAATTCTCCCACAATTAGATCATTTGTATATCTGGTCTGCAGAGCTGCCAGGACATCCGCTTGTCCAGGACATTCTCTTGTCCATTTAACAGACTGCTAATTCCCGGACTAGCAATTATGAGTACAAGATAGAGAAAACATAGCTCCCGCCCTCCAGGGGTGCATAATAACAGTGGTATCTATAAAGAACTCCTCCATGGTTTCTAAAGCACTAGAACCTAGCAACTTTCTGTACCCCACAACCTCATGCCAAGCAAGATCATCCTTGCCCTACGCTGACACTGCAATCCTATCAAGTTCTCTGTTCACATAGTCCAGCTCTCCTAAAACCCTGCGCCCCTAGCGGCTGCTAAGACAGTATTATCCTTGAAGAGCTGAAAGCTTGCTTCCTCAGCTCATGTTAGGACTCTGACCTGGGAGTATATGCTTTTAAAATGAACATATCTCCACAAGTCAAGAATTCCACTGACTTCAAGACCTTTCTAATTTCCTTTATTTGGGGCTTAATAATAAATTTGGAAACCTTAGACTCACAATTCATATTTTGTTCATGAAATTATATGTAAACCTAGAAACAAACAGTACTAAAGTACTTGCTCCAACCTCAAAATAGAGCTGGTTCTAATAAGAAAAACTTCAGTTTGACTGTCTAAAATATTATTCTTCTTAGATAACATTTCCTTTGAACTTTAAAACCTAGCAATTCTGAACAAGCTTTCTCATAGCCCAGAAGATTTGCTGGAGAAATTTTCTTAAAACTTTTAATTAATGCAAATCCAAATATGCACATAATTTTTGAGAGAAATTACAAAGTTTTGAGCAACAGATATGCCTGTCACCTCCTTTGCAGTGATTTCACCCCAAAAGCTATAATAAAACATTAGAACTTATTACATTAAACATCATATAAAAGCCTAATGTTCAAATCCCAATTTCAGAAGATTAAGAATCACAGCCCTATCCTGCCTACAAAGACACCTGATTAAAGATACCTGGAAAATGATTGAGTTTCCAACACAATTCTTCAAAAAACTCCTGCTTCCCTGCACACAAAGTGCTACATATGCATTAATAAACCTGACAAAAATGTAAATGAGAGAATACCAGGAGTAAAATTTTCAAAATTATTTTAGTCTGATGAAATTATTTTTAATCTAAAAACACAAAACTTCTAACTCAAATGCTTTGTTAAAATTTCAATTAGTTCTTTTAAAAAGGATCTACATTTAAAATTTCATTTCAATGTCAGGGTAGAAGATCACAGATGAACAACAGTAATTCTCAGCAAGAAATATTTTAGGGGTACATACCTCAAGGAGTCTTCTCACGCCTCATAGAATGCCGTCACTTCAAAAGGATTCAACGAAAGATTTTATTTTTTTAGATTGTATTCTTTTTTCACTGAGGTAATCTTGGTAAGTGACACTGTATATGCTTCAGAACATAGGATCACACCTCTTCAGATGTACACCAGTCTACACCAACCACCAAGGTACCCACAGTCCTCCACCACAGGTAGTAGGCCCTGTAGTAGCAGGAAGCAAGGGCAGGTTCTCTATGATTCAGGCAGATGGGTAAAGGAGGAATCCTGGAGCTCTTGGTGGCTTTTTCAGGCTTTTGTTGACCTTTCTACATCATTTGAGGTGAGGCAACCAGGTACACACTGGCAGAGAGGCCTGGGGGCCAGGAAGCTGGCAGACCTCCTAGCCCCTGTGAATCTTCACTTTCTTCTTCTTCCACCACTGCTATGTCTCTTCACTACTGCTGCTAGCATCCCCATGACGCCGCCCTTATAGGCCCAATCTCAGCCCAGGTGTGCTCAGCTACACGTGGCCACACCCTACTCCAGGTGCCTACTATCAGGCATGCGTGCAAGACAGCAGGGGTCTATCATTGATGCTAATGGCAGGGGTGGGAGGGAGGGGGGGAGATGCCTGATAACTTCCATTTACCCTACAGACCCCTATCACCTTTGCCCCAACTCTCCTCGCTCCATCTGGTAGCCTCAATTCTACAGTCAGAATTCTAGGATTTGTTTTGGTTTGGTTTTGTCTGATCTTTTGTTTTGTTTTTCTACATTCCACATATGAATGAAATCATCCATTATTTATCTGAGTTCTGGCTTATTTCACTTAAGCCCCTCCAGTCCCGTACACGTTATGCCAAATGGCAAGATTTCCTCTTTTTTAACTAAGCAGTGTAGTATGCCATTGTGTATGTCCGCTACATCTTAATCCACTCCTCAGTCACTGGGTAATTAGCTATAATAAATAGGGTTGCAGTGAACATAGGAATCCATATATCCCTTCTAATTAGTGTTTTTTCTTTCTTCAGATAAACACCAAGGAGTGTTATTGCTGGATCATACAGCAGGTCTATTTTAATATTTTGAGAAACCTCCATACTCCTTGCCATAGGGGCTGGGCCAGTCTGCATCTCCGCAACAGTGTATATGGCTTCCTTTTCCTCCACACCCTCGCCAACACTTGTTCAGCAAGTTTTTAGAAGATACTTACAGCTATCAAAAATAATATCCTTATGAACATTTAAGTTTCCTCTCAAAAGAATTTCTTTTGGAAGTGTGACAAAGGATCTGTGAATTCTTCCTTTAGTATCAAAGAACTCTCCAGGTGATTTCAGAAGCCCTTAGTAAGAGCCCCTGGAGAGCTTCTTTAGGGTTAACTACTGGTTGGTGATACAAGAGACTGCCTACCCTTGTGCATATTATTAAGTCATTTCCTCATCTCTAAAACAGAAAGTCATTGTTTAACACTTTAATATTATTGTAAGAATGCTTTCTGCCCAAGAGAATGTAATGAGAAGACTAAAGTCTATAAGAACTAATAAATTAACTGTAATGAAGCCAAAAAAACCACTTTCTGAAACAAATGATCATATTGCACATTTTTAGTACTTACTACATGCCAAGGATTGAAAAAAAGTTATTTCCCTCAGCCATTCATAATAACACCCCCACCCCCAGTAGGGGCTTCCATGGAGCAGAGGGGAAATTCCCCTTCCCTTTAGCTTCTTCTCACACTAGTGGAGCTATCAAATTAACTCAGAGTGTAAGAGAAAAGAACAGTTCTAATTACATGTGGAGAATCTATATGGATGTAAATTCTAAAGTAAATGGGGGTCAAAACTAGGAATTTTATCCTGAACTAAGGAATGTGACAGGAGCCTGGGGTTTCAAGGAGAGAGGAGGGGACTCACATGAGGAAAGGGAAGATGCTATGTAATTATTCCATGTTCAGCCTGCCGCACAGATAGGTTTCTCCAATAGAAAGTTTATTTTCTGGAGATAAACTAAATCTTCCCTCCCCTCTTTTTCCTCTCACTTTTAAGGGAGTGGTGAAGGTTTCCCTTGAGCCTGCAAAGCCTTTATTGATTGATCTCAGCTCAAAATAATCCATCTATAAACTGACACATCTTGGGGAGGTCTGCCCTTCAATATTTACAGATTTGGAATGTGAGCATTAGCGTGTATGAATAGCAAAATCTCCCTCAACTGACCTTTACTTAGCCAGTCCAGCAAATGCACTGACCATTTCAGTTCCTCAATCTGCATTGCCAAGAATGACCCCAGTCCCATGAAAGCTGGTGAGTGGAAGCCTCTCTTTTAAGCAGGCTCTGCAGACACAGTTTTCACCTGACAAAATTTTGTGCTTACCAAAAGCTAGTAGTGTTTACCCCCAAACTTGTATATGCTTGTTGTTGCAATAATGATATTTAATAAAAGTAACACATAAGCAGTGAAATATATTTTAAAATACTGCTTCCAAAAAAATTTCATTAGAACGCTTCGAAAAGATAAGACAAATAATACACACACAAAAATGTTATTGAATTAAATGTAGGAGATAAAACAGTAAAAGATTAAGGGGCAGAAATAATAAAAGCCCAGAATTTTCCTGTTTGTATTGTGTCTTAAACTTCTTATTCCATTTTAAAGCGAGCCAAAGGATTCTTAGAGAATGCATCACAAAAGGAGATTTTTGGGGAAAAGGTAGCATGGTCCTCAAGGGACCAAAATCACACATTAAAACAAACAAAAGACTTGACTCTATCCAATGAATGTGTATACCTGATTTAAATTTAAATAAAATATTAATGCTATATGCTATCCCTGTGTGTAAGGAGAGCTTTTTTCCACTTTATGGAGGTATAATTAACATAAAAGACTACATGAATTTAAAGTAAACAGTAAGTTTTGACAAATGTATACATGTATAAAACCATCAAGATAATGAATACATCAGTGACCCCCGAGCTTCCTCCTGCCCCTTTGTAATCATTTTCTTTCCCTTCCCCATTATCTTCCCTCCACCCATGCCTAGTCAATCATTCATCTGTCACTGCAGATTCATTTGCATTTTCTAGAGTTTTACATAAATGGAATCATATGGTATGTATACTTTTTCCCCCCTCTGGCTTTTTTCATTTCTATGTAATTGTTTTGGGATTCATTCATATTGTTGCATGGATCAAAATTCCATTTATTGCTGAGTAGTATTTTATCATATAAACATTCTACATTTTGAAAAAACAAAAGACAAAACTAAAAGTTAAACTGCAAATTGGAAACATTCATCAGGGAGGGAGAGGAAAAGGGATCAAAATGGGAGGAAAAAGCACAAAAGTCTGTGATGACAGTTCACAGGTGAATTGGTGGTGGTAATTTTATAGGGACAACACCTGAGAGAAGAAATAAAACGCTACAAAAATGAACAACAATGTAAATATATATATTTAAAAAAATAAAGACAATTATCTTGTAACAAAAATAAATAAGAATATTCTACATTTTGTTCACCCATTCTCCTGTTAACATTTGGGTTGTTTTGTTTGGGTTATTACAAAGCTTCTATGAGCATTCATGAACAAGTCTTGTATGGAGATGCCTTCATTTCATTTGGGTAAATTCGTAGAAGTGGAATGGCTGGGGCATTATTTTCCATTAGTAGTGCATGAATTTGTTACTTCCGTTATTTGCCAGCAATTACTATCCTGTTTTTAATGTCCTTTCTTTGTGTGTGGAGAACTATTTCATTGTGATTTTAATTCCCTAAATAATAACAATGTTGAATGTTTTATCAAGTGTTCATTTGCCATTTTTTTCTTTGCAAAATGTCTGTTTAAATATTTTATCCAAGTGAGTCATTTGTTTTCTTATTAGGTTTTGGGAGTTCTTCATATAGTCTGGATACAAGTCCTTTTCTTTGGTTGCTCTTTTTATTTTCTCAAAATAGTTTTAGAAAAGCTCTTAATTTTCATAAAATCTGATTGTCCATTTTTAGATTTTATATTTAAATCTATGACCCACTTTGAGTTATTTTTTTTAACATGGTGTTGAATCCAGGTTTGGGTTTTGCTTTTTTGCATATGAATACCAATTTGTTCCAGCTCCATTTGTTACATTATCCTTTCTGCATTGAATTCTCTTTACACCTTCATCAAAAAACCAAATGTAAATTGTACATGCATAAAATATATGTAAGTGTGGGACTATTTTTGGATTTCTCCTTCCCTGAATTTCTTTGCCTATCTCTGTGCCAATTATCTTTATACCAATGCAGGTACATAATTTTTTAATAACTTTGACTTACAGACCAGTTTATGTTTAGGATTGTCAAAGGGTTTTTCATAAATGTTGCATAAAACTTGATGCAACAGGAAAGGCCAAGGTAGAAATGAGAGATGGGCAGGCACAGAAACAAGAAGGCAGAGGTGCAATACAACAAATGAAAGGAAAAAGATTCAAAAAAGTAGATACTTTTTTAAAATGGCATTTTCTCAACCCTGCTCTCGCCAAATACGACTCTCCACTTAATAATTCTATACTGTTTTGAAAGGTTATACGTATAAACAGCATTTATTAGGCAATAATTCATGTTCTTATGTATAATTCATCAAAGGCATATGCTACTGCCAGTGTTTTTGAGCAGTATGAAATAGCCAATTTTGCTATAATTCCTACCAAAAGTAAACTGACCTTTTAGATATCCTGTGCATTCTTGTCATGGGCAATGATATAATCTCCATTAAGCTTTTTGAAATATTCACAATAGTTCCCCCGAGGCTGCCGCCATCCAGCTCCCTATCCGAGCTTCTTTCTTCTTAAAACCAGGAGAGAAACTCTAGGCTCAGAGCTTCACCTGATCTCACATCCTTCATCTACCGCTGGCTCACTTCAGACACAGGTGTGACTTGTTAACATAATGAAAGTAACAAGAAAGTGTATGGTTTTGCAATAAATTGGAATAGTATTACTTAACTCAAGGAGAGCCCAAAGCTACAAAAAAAAAAATAATAATTCTTTAAAGGAACCATGTAACCAGCATTTTCCTCCATAAGGCTATGTGAAATTCAAATAAGCAGTGATTAGGTTTGGCAACTCCAAAAATCTGAGATACCAAAGCCTCAAAGAAGATAGTGAAAAACTGAAAATGCAGCACATCAAGAGGAACTTTTAAAAATTAGTCAAAAATAAAAACCCTGCCCACATTGGATACATCAATGCTAATATATCCAACAGCCTGATGTGTCTGATTCCAAAAACATCTCAAAGTCAGATTCCCAAGTGAAAAAAAATGATAGATCTTTGGTGGAGACTATTAAAATGTCACCTTATACCAGATATAATTCTCCTCAAGCAATGACAAGAGGGACTAGACATCTACAAATTAATGCACAAAAAGTGGGGTGGAAGACACACAATTATTGATTTCAGATATGTTTTTCCCTTTTAGGAAAAAAGTCTTTGTTCTTTTTCCTAAGAATTGGATGCTTTCAAACGTACTCGTCATCCTTATGCAGGGGTCCAATAAGACCTCTTTGAATTCCATTTTCACACCCATGTTGCTGAAGCCAGAGCTACAGTGCCTTTTCAATCTAATGGGCAAAACACGCCCAAAGATCTCTCTCAACGGAAAACAAAGTGCCTACTTATCAATCTCATTGAGGAGCAGGAAAGGGAGTCCAGACTTAATATCCAGTTTTCCATTCTCTATGTGAACTTACTGTTTAGATTTAAGTTCTCTGGGCTTCCATTTATTTCTAAAATGAGTATAACAATCAATGCAATTTAACAAACATGCACTATGTGAATACAAAGAAAAACAGTCCTTGCTGTAAATTCCAGCATCTATAAATTCTGTCCTAGTTATGATTTTTCCACTTTTAGTTTATAAAGAATATAATTAAATTGTTCTAAAGTTTTTAAGATACAATCTAATAGGAAAAAAAACCCACAAAAACACAACTAGCAGGCAAAAGATAAATCAGAGACATTCAGCAGGGAAGGGGGAGGAAGAGGGATCAGGAGAGGGGAGGGAAGAGGACAAACATGCAAAAAATATATATATACACATAATACATACATAAATAAACTAAAGCCACAACCTGACCTTTCAATCTGGTGCAGCAGAACACTTGGTATGATGTCCATCAGGAAACAGTGTAATGTGGCCAATTTCATTTGAACACTGACACGTGATCAGTGTTGTTCTACAGAATTTCCTAAGACAAAGCACGTTTTTGTGCTTTGCTGATCTTATAGTTAATAAGTTAGACTGAGGCCTCCCTGGTGGTGCAATGGGTTAAGGAACGCACTATGAAGCAAACCACAGTCACTGCAGCACTGAGTTTGATCACTGCCGCCAGCTGGAGGGTGACCCACATGGCAGGGAGGACCTCTCCTGCCTCGCCCGCTGCTCCCCTCAGCGGTCTATCTCAGTCAGTCTGCCTGTCTTGTTCCCCACTCTGTCTCTGGTGGATACTCTCACTGCCCGCATCTCTGGCCTGCACTCCCGTGTTTATATGCATAAATAAATCTTTAAAAAAAAAAAGAATACTAGACTGAGCTTTATATAAAAATATTGCAACTCTAAAGGCTATTCTTTAAGTAATGCCTTAAAAGTACCTTAAAAGTAATGCCTTAAATGTGCCTTTTTTGATATAGTACAAGGGTACAATAGAACTTCACTATCTTCGAAATTATCTCACACTGAGTAGGTTTATCCCTAGTATAGAGAGCTAAGAGAACATGAAAGAACAAAAGCTCAACACAATATTTTTTTTCTTCCAAAATGTGAAACGAAGGGGACAAAGAGATTTGAGAAATAAACTCTACTTGGTGACAGTTTGTTAAGTCAGTTAACAGTTAAATTACAACTCAGTTTTCATCTTCTTACAATGAAGAAGCATATAATCAAATCTTTTCACTACAAAAATTGTTATGGGCCTAGGAATCAAAGAAAATACTTGTTTAGATTATCTACCCATTCCCTATAAACAAAAAAATAATTTTTGACTATCCATAGCAAACTAACTTATTTTGTTGCAAAAGGGATTTACAGATGACACATCACTTTCAAACATCATAAGAAGTTCATCGTTTCTATTAGCTGCACTAGTGACTTTGAAATGGCTACCTGAATAGTGATCAAAGGCTCTGTCTTCTCTACTATCTTTTCTGACCAATCTTCTCTGACCAATCACAAGTTCAAAAACATTGAATTCCAAAAAATAAAGTGACACACTAGAGAGAGTATGATGTTAGTTTCTGAAATTTTATTATTTTTAATACATACATTTCACAAACAGAAACCTTCTAACATCACACACAATTCCATAACCAAATGTTGCAATTTTATCAACATTCTTCAACTATTTACACGGTCTTCCCTCAACAAAAGTGCAATCCAAGACATCTTGACAGTAAATTTTTATTGACAAGAATATATTTTTGAGCTGGTTTTAATGTTGCCCATCCATTTTATTTTCTTTCATTTTACCTGGAAAAATAATTAAGTCAACAGGACACAAAGATGAGCTGGGTCAGGCAGCATCCTATTATTAGAACCAAAACACTGAACAAGAGGACTTTCTCCTCACTTCTGCCCCAACCTCCCAGTAAAATTACTCAGTAGCCATTGTCATGAAAGTAAACAGGAAAGCGAAATGGAGTTTCTGACCTGGACACAGGAGAACAGACCATATGTCAAACACTGACTGCAAAACGAATGACTTCAGCAAATTAGTTTGGGTGGTCTAATAAGTTATATATCAGTATATTAGTTTTAAAGTTTAAGCATCTAATAAAATTCTTTCCTGATGAGTTAGTATCCCCACAGCAGATATGAAAATACTTTTTTTATTCTAAAAATGAACTTCTTTTATAAAACCTAGAAATTAAAGAGTGGCAAAAGCTCTTTCTTAATTAGGAGGGGATAATTCACCCCACTTCCCAATTTCAATGTTTATCTTTTAAAGTATAAACCCAGTGTATTAATTGTTTCAGATACAACCAGAGTTGGCCTGAAGAGAAAATGATGAGACCATCAGAAATAGGCTTCTCACTACACTAAAACAGATAATTTTATTTGTTCAATGTATATAAGTCTTAAAAACAAATGATTTCTTAAAAAGTTAGAGTAGATGAAAAATCACTTTGAAAGTATTAGTCATTTATGAGTAGTTCATGTTATTGAACACTATTCATCAAAAAAGCAGAAAATGGATCTCTTGGGTGACTAATATCCTTTAATATCTAAGTCACAACAAAAATAATCATCTTCTTTGACATATTCCAATTCCCACCAAGGTATTCAGAATAGAGTACTTTGAGAAAACATAGGGAAATATTAGGGTCAGCAGAATTCCAAAGTAAGATTTATTCTTCATATTGTTGCCCAATTAAATTTTACCCTCAAATCAGCCAAATTTTCCCTTTCAGACAATAATACAATGCCTAAAGGCAAAAGATACTCTCAGATCTGATAACTATGCTTCTCCTTTTACGTGACTACAGTATCCATAGACTCCTACCTTTATCATCAAAATAAAGGCCAAATGCAAAATTTACCCAATTACTGTGAAACCACATCATACTTATTTTTCAGGGAGTAAAAAACAATCTGAGGAAAAATACTGAACACATCAAGTACTATAGTCATAATAGTTTTAGACTGAGAAGCTTGCTGAATGCAACCTGCTTATATAAACCAAGAAAAAGTTCAGAACAACAATATAAGCAGGTTTTGCTACAAAAATTGAGGTGGGTTAAAGAACAGCCTTACAAATCTTTTACTATTCATTTAATTTCAGAAATAAAATTCAAATGGTACTCTGAAGACAAGAGAAATTTACTAATTTTTACAATCGGATACCTAAGAGAATCAATAGGGAAACAGTTAATTCACAATTACAGTTTTATGCAGTAAGGACAATTTGCAAGGGATATGTCCTATAGACCTTTTCAACTTGTATCAAATACTGTCAGATCAATAATGATTTTCTGCTTCTTAGAAGCATTAAGCATTTCCCCACAGCTGTGAAATATTTTTCAGATCATCAAACACCAAACTAGATGCTCTAAACCAAGTGATTATCATCTAAACTGAACAATGAAAAATATTAGCTGATATACTGGTGCTTTGGTGATATGTTATTTCAAATAAAATATCAAATATTTCATGTAGCAGAACTGAAACCCACTCCAATAAAGTCCAAACACTTCTGAGAGGAAAACCAACTGTTTAACAGTGAGAATAAAAAGTAGTATCAGCCAATGAGTTACATGGAATGTTCATGGCCCAAAATTCAACCGCCCACAAGATAATTATATTTTCAGCATTCTTTTAGCATATATGCATATTATCCTTGAAATCATCAAATTTTGTTATGAGAAAACATATTCCAACCCAATCCTATAAGGATGTAGGGCATCAGTCTATTTAAGTCACCACGAGCTAGTGAACAGGGCTCTTGTATCTTGGAAAGCCCAATGCTCTGACTAACCAAGTTATAAAAGTTACCTTTTTATTTTCACCAATGGCAAGATACACATGAATCTTTAGAATTACCTCTTTTTAAGCATATTGTTATGCATTACAAATAATGGATTTCCAAAATAAAACATACTCTAAAAAAGAATATTACCTTTTCCTCCTCTTCACAAGCAAGCTCTCCTTTCCTTCCTAGGGTCAAATCTTTGATTTTTGATACTCAGCAGCCAATGGGTAAAATGTGGCTATAATCAATTTGGGGGAAGTAAGTATGGCAATGATTGGTTCTGAACCTCTTCAGTTAGGGTGCATACCTGACATTTACCCACGAGAAGGATCAAATGGCATTTCTATACGGTGCAACCTATATAAATTACCACCACCAAAATCATGTTATCCCTGGGTTCTCCTTAAGAGCTAATAAGACCAATTTCAAGGACACAACTCAATTAGCAGGGTCCTGCTTTTTGCCCACTCAGTCAGTTTGCATCATCAATAACAAATTTAGCATATTCTCTCTGTTACAGGTTAATCTGCCTAAAAAATATTTGCAACATCAATAGCTTTCACATGTCTTACAATTGGGGCGTTACTTTTAGTATGAAAACTGACTGCTAAATTACAACAGTGATAGAAAATGCACTCATGTCATGTACAAATAATCTGTCAGTGAGGGCAAACGGCAGGTCAGTGTGCACCGCAAAACGCTAAGCCCAGATAGACTAACACACTATCAGCTCTCCAGGCACACACTTACATTCACTTGTCACAAGTTTTTCCCAAGGCCCAGGCAAGATAGAAAAGTGAGTCTTGAGACAATTAACATTTCAGTAAGAGTTTCCTCCCAGCTCCTACTGTGCTCTTAATGACCACCTAATCCCTTTCCTAAATTCAGCTCAGCCTCCCCACCACCTTAAAAGCTGCAGGAGAGACTCTCAGCCATAGTGAACGATTATCCCCCAAATCACAGGATTACCCATTTGAGCTCTGGTCATAACCACAGACTAAGACTTGGGAGTCAAGAGAAGGCTGGGGGCAGCCCCCACTTTAGTGGCACACATACACAAAGGAACTCTCCTTTAAATTAGAAAAGAAATTAATGTCACAGAATGTTTCTCTATAAAAGATATGTAATAAAGTAATAATATCAATAAAATAAGCTATTACTAAAGCAAAGCTTTCATCAATAAGCTTCAAGAACTTTGAAGGAAGAAAATGGCTTCACAAAATGGTAGTCCAGGTTCCCACAGTGTGGACACTGCTGGACGTTGCTGTACTCAGAGAAGTACTGCATCCCGATCCGCACGTCTATCACAGGCTTCCCGCAGTGCTTACAATTCAGGCGGGCCTGCGGGGGGGAAACACAGACACGTGAGCCATGGTGGCCTTTCATTCATCCAAACCAAAAGTCAAAATTGGGACATCTGGGAAACTGATAGAGATTAAAGCATCACTTTTCTGACCAAAAACCAAATCTGCAAGGCACAGGATAAGCATAAAGTATATATCAGTTTGACAGACTAACAGCTTCTAATCTCTCTCCTGATGTGTAGTTTCCTTCAGACTGGAAGAAAATTCTAAACCTGCACTGTCTAAACTTGTCCATTCAATTCCCCAGGGGAAAGCCCACCACCACCCCACATCCCCACCACCCTGGCCTCATAGCATGACAAAGCTCACTTCCCTCACCCAAACCTATGTGAAAGCTCTTTGAATTTTTAAAAATTCATATTTTTCAATCTAGTCCTTACTGCATTTGTGTTTTCTGTAATAGTAAAATTTTCCTAGAATATTCAAGTAAAATTTAGCAATTCAGGAAGAAGTGCTATGTTTACCCTGAGGCTTCTAAAACCCACTAACAAACTGTCTTTGTTTGTGCCTGGTTTTTCTCTAAAAGCACAATCCCAGGCTTTCAACAAGAGGCTCAAGGACTCAAGTGAATAATCAGAATTTAAAAATATAATAGGCTCAATTTAAATACATTCTAAAAGTTTAATAGAAAAGTATATCATTTGTCCTTAAAACACCCCTGTGAGGTAGACAATAGCATGTGAATTTCAGATGGTAAAAGCAAGGCACATTGTGATAAAGTAAAGCTCATGTAGCTAGGAGGTAGAAAGACTGAGATTTGAACCAATTACTTTCTCCAGAGCTCACACTCTTAGGCATCATAGGGACCACCTTTCCAGTTCTGATTTTAAATCCCCTTTTAACTCATTAATCTCTCTCAGCAATATTAAAAGTGAGATTCTGAGCAAAGCTCTCTTTTTAACTTGTTACTACTTTTAATAAAAAGTAACCATTGCCTATATTTGACTCTAAGTCTCATTGGAAAACTTTCGTTGACTCCTTAATAGTGTCTAACACTTGCACCTTCACAGTAAATAGTTAATTGACTGTTTAAAAGCCAAACAGTAATCAAAAATGGTTTCCATTTCAGTAGGGAGCCAGAAAATAAGGGCTTGGCCTTTATAAGGAAGAACTGTATAGTGACTATGAAGAGGCAGGACGCTATTCTGCTTTTCTCCCTAATGATACAGAAATAATCCCACAACCTTTCGGTGGTTGTGAAAGAACCCCAGGTTTTAGCCATGGCTGTGACACATTTGTGCAAAATAATCCAAATTTTTATGCTTCCACTGTATGTGGAAAATGAGTCTGGCCTAGATTCCCACGTCCTTGCCAGCACTAACATTCTGAGTTACAGGTCCAAACTTTCTTTCACTTATTTCTTTAAATGATAACCTTTTAAGGAGTGTCTGTATAGAGAGGAAAACCATTTCCTTTTGTTTCTTGCATGTCAAGAGCTGACATAAGGTAAGGTATTATAAAATGCCACAGTGAATAATAAAAGACTGTGATATCTCATTCCCAAGGTTAAGTTTTGAAATAGAAATGTGGTCAATGCGTTAGAATAGCATGAAAGTACTTAATCCTGAGTGGAACCAAACAGGCTATAGATGGCCACTTAAGGCCTCTCATGGGCATATCTATCTCCTCAGGTCACTAGGTGAAATAGTGACTTTACAATTTTACTGACACAGATGACCTTCCAAATAAACTGACAATAGTAAGGATATTCTCACTACAAAAACCAACCACAATGTTACAGATATAAAAATATGTAATAACTAATTTAAAAAAGTATTTATCAGATTTATTTATAATAAAAATCAGGCTTTTTAAAATATGGTCACTGAAGAGCAAAGGAAAAATTTTCTCCTACCCATAAATGTCAAGATATCATATAACAAGTGTTTTCTTAGACATAAACCAAGAAATTTCCAAGCATTTGCATTTTGGTTTGTTGCTTATGTTTCTATGTATGTAATTAATGTTTCCACATTAATAGTTCCTTCTTTCCCTGATGACAGCTAAGTTTTAGATGCTTAGCATCCGAAAACACCTCCTCTTACTGTTGCTTTAAGGATCACAAATATTTCACGTCAACCACAAATACCTTAAAAATAGGCAGTCCCTGGTAATTGTACTATCCCATACGAAAGAAAGCAAAGGAAAATGCTGTCTGCTAAAGGCAATCAAACTTCCTTTTTCCTTTTCAATACTTTTTATTACTAGAGACTTGGAATATGTTAACACAAAAAACATAAAAATATACAAGAAAACTACAGAAACCACTTATCACCCTCCATCCAGAGGAAACATCTGGTAACAGGTTAGCATATTCCTTTTCATATTTTTACACAATAAGGAAGCATGCTATTGGGCCATTTTATAACCTGCCTTTCTGACTAAATATACTCATGTAAATTATACATTACAGTATCCCTCTTAATGACTGCATAATACTCCAGCAGTGGCTACATCACACTGTGGTAAATCAGCCACCACTCTGGGCTTTGGGGGGAGTTCTCTGCCTAATTATTACTGAACCACCGTCTCTATGTCCTCACCCCTCCCCCACAGTAACTGCTGTACTGCTTTTAACTTCTCCACCTGGGGACAGAAGAGTGATACCACCCTGAGCTTGCTCTGTGGGGGCAATACCAACCTGACAGCATGGAGAGGCAGCCAGGATGTCGTAGGTATACATGGTGCCTAGCTGGTGCCAGCTGCCATCCCAGCGTGACTTACACTTGATGCAGATGATCTTGTGAACCCCTTCCAGGCAGTCCACACACACGGCGTACAGGTG
This sequence comes from Galemys pyrenaicus, assembly GCA_019455555.1. Lineage (NCBI taxonomy): Eukaryota > Metazoa > Chordata > Mammalia > Eulipotyphla > Talpidae > Galemys > Galemys pyrenaicus. The sequence continues at coordinate 2,936,050 of JAGFMF010011861.1, forward strand.
CATGAGTCTCCCTACGCACAGAAGACACAATGCTGAGAGCAGACATCAAGGAAACACCTTTATTTAGTTTCCAAAGGGAAAAATGGTTCGTCTATCAATTAGAAACAAACATTTCCTCATTTGGAAAAACATAAAAAGCAAAACAGATGATATTTATTCCCCATCCCCAAGATGTCCTTTTAGAATAGCGAATTATTAACTATAGTCAATGGGACATGTATTCTACATTCAATCTTACTGAATACTTGCCTCTCTTTTCCTGAAAAACACTGCCAAATTTACCATATGGAAATCCAAATGTAAATGACCAAGCACACATGCCCCAAACCAGCCTGTGATCACACAGAATTTGCTGCTCAGAAGTCTATGTGGGAGACGTGGTGGATGAGACCAAACCAACAATGATGGTCTTCAGTCATGAGCTCTCAGCCACCAATGAGTCTCAATACAGAAAGCCAAGTCTGTCTGTGCATTGCTATCTCAGAATCACACCTGAGTCAAAATTACTATTTTAACTGTCATTGTCACTACAATTACTCAGTGTTCACCACATCTGATTTTGAAACCAGGACTATATCTTATTTGGAAGTTTTTGGTTTTTTTTTCACATGCTTTAAAAAGATTACATAGACTTGTCATGTGATTTACTAGACTCTTAAAAGTTGCAACCCATTCCTCCATTATTTATGAACAAATAATGCTTATAAATGAAAATGCTTCCCTGGCTCATAGGATGAGTTAGAGCGCAAAAACCTGGGAAAGCATAGGAATGTCCAGAATCTGCCTGAGAAATGTGCAATGGCAAGAGTTTGCCCTCCACGTGGGGACCAGGGAGCACCACTGCGCTAAAAACTACCATCAGGAGAACACGTACTCCTAAGAGGGTTCTCAATTACTCAGAAGGTGCTATGTTGTTCACTGCCATCAGCCATAGCGCTTCGCTTGTCAGTGGAAGGGACTGGTCTACTCCTTAACGAAGCATGGTATACAGTACTTACAGGGAAACCTTCCAATGCTATAGTTTACATGACCAGAGACCAAACTTTACTCATCTCTGTATGCTCAACACTAGCAATGTCTGAAACATGAAAGCATCCCTAATTGTGTGCTGGATGAATAAATGGGGCATATTAATAGCCAAAGACATTGTGAGCTTGGGGGCATCTATGTCAACGGGACATGTATTCTACATTCGATCTTATTGAATTACCCCTAAATGGGATGGGTGACAGGAGCTTCTCAAAATACTGTTCACCTCTACTCTAAGGCACTGCAACTTTTTAAAAAGGTTTCATATGTCATGACCCACTTGGAGTGGCCTAGGGACATTTTAGAGCTTAGTTCTAATATTCAGGAGCCAATGGAAAATGTTCCCTCCTCAACTTAGCCATTGCAGTTCTCAAACATTCAAAGATATCAGGCTGTTGCTAGGAAGGGTGAGGGCAGAGACAGAGAGGTCAAGTATTGGTAGCAATGACTATGATGAAAAGTTGACAGGTGACTTTTACCAGGGGGCTGGCACTATGCTCTGAGGTTATGTGAATCAACTCTGTAAGTGGACATCATTGTTCCCACCTGAGATAGGAGGAACTGAAACCTAGAAAGTGCTTGAGTATCTTGCTGAAGTTCACAAAAATAAAGTCCCAACTAAAATGTATGTATCTGTGTGACTTTTAACTTCCAGACAAACTCATGTGAACTCCTGACCTGGAAGACACTCCAGGTTGTTTTCAGTTATTATACATATTCCTGTAGAGAGATAAAAGAATTGTAAATTTATAAATGCTATTAACTCAAACAAAAAGTAGGTTCTGGTGAGAATAGTCACCTGTGGTTCTAGGTGATAAAGAAGCACAAAGAACTTCCTAATTAGATAATCTTAATAAATTTTTCAAACCAAACAAAGGCAACTCCTCAAAGGAAGAGTCAGAGAACAGAGGCTGGAGTTGGAGACTGGGGAGGACAGAAAGGGGTAAAGGGCAGAGCAAGGGAGTAAGAATTCACACTTCACCACTGGAAGTAAGACATTATTTCAGCAGCATATAGTCAACTACAGACTAGAATTCTGTGGCCTGGAATACAGCCTTTCTGTTGAAGTTGAAAACAGTTCCAGGAACATATGGCTGGGACCCTGAAGGGAGACATGACTTACACTCACATGCTTTAAAAAGATTACATAGACTTCTCCAAGGTGTGGCAGCAAGACCACTAACAGGTGTAAAGGTTCCATCGACTTGTCTGATAAAACACCCTGACTTTTAGATATTATTATCAATATTTAAACTTCTCAAGACCATTATAGTGCACACCTACCCATCCAATTATGTATTTGTGGGTTTGTATGTATTGATGTGCACACTTGTGTGTATACAAACACACACACGCAGATAGTTCTTAGGCCATCTGATTTTCATTTTTCTCCATTTACTCCTTGGTGAGTACTCAGTATTTTGTCTTGGAAGCTACTATTTTCCTTTTTTCCTCCCCATTCAAGACCTCTTCCATGCTTAAGATTTTAACCATTACTTGTAGAATATGCTCTCCTGTGTTCATCCCAGATGTTAATCTCTAGTAATGGTTGCTAGACTCTCCATACAAAAGTCCCAACCTCCTTTCAAGCCTAACACCCACAGATGCCTCCATGCAGGTTTCTTTCCCAACTTTTCTACTCCTGTCCATGACAGCAACATCTATCAACAAGGACTCATTTTCATCTTCTGCAGTCACGTTGTTCCCAAAGCTGTTATTTCCCTTTTAAAATATCTCTTCTAGATATTCCCACCTTTCATTTTCCACTATCACTACACACCAGTTCTTTCATGTAGATTGGAGAAATAAGTTCCAATTTCTCTGTTCTACCCTTTTCAAACAATTTTTTACTCAGGCAATTCTTTGCTTAAATTTTTTTAGATTCTACAATTCATAAAGAATAAAGTTCTTTATTATGGCTTGAAGGATACCCAAATCTGTTCTTCACCTACTCTATTCATTTTCCTTTCTGAAACCTCTGCTTCAAACAAGTGCTTCCCTCCAGTTCTCTCAGTATCTCCCAGTTAACCTGTTTTACCACTATTCCCTTGCTCCTATTATTCCATCTCTATATCAATACACACAGAAAGTGACTAGACCCTCTGCTTATCAAAGATCCAACCCACCTTTTGACATCTGCCTTCATATTACCTCCTTCAACTACCCAAATCAAAAGTGTCCCTCCTCAGAAATTAGAGGATGTTTAATGTACATAATATTCAGGAGTTACAAATCCCAGAGATGGTATGAGTACCTTAGGCCTGGTGAAGTCAATTACATTTTTATAAAAGCATCTTATAACCTAAGATTTTAATCAGATGTAAGACCAGGACTAATAATACCCAGGAGACACATGGAATTCTTAATCTGCTGATGGATTAAATGAAAGAATCTGACCATCATGAATAGAGAAAAAAATACTAATACTTATATGTATCCTGTAGCTTCATTTATTCACATAAGAAATATTTCTTAATATGATGAAGTAAAACTGATTCCATCTATTTCCCTTTAAAATTATCCCCAAACACTATAAAGAACAAGAAACAAAACACACATTCCATATTTCATAAAACTCAGAGGCACCTGGAACCAAAACATGAGATCAGAAGTTAGATGGAGGGATGGTAAATGGCTTAACTCTGACACTGGACAACAGACACAGGGCAGGATAGGATGGGGCACTGAAAAGGGAATGGTGGGGCATATATGTAACATATACTCTATGCAACTTTTCCCATCAAGAAACAGTCTATTCAGTCATTCCCTGAATCCGAGCCTTACAACTTATTCTGAAGAACAGAATGTGACAGAAGTGACTATTCAACCTTAAGCCAATAGAGAGAGGACAGTGCCTACTGTCACCTTCCTGAATGCTGTCCTAAGAATGCCTGGAGAAAAAGCCCAGGCTAGGCCACTCACTGGAAGATGAAAGACTGTATCGAAATAGAGATGAGTCATTCCTCCCGAAGCTACTGATGCCATCTATTCTGCCATCCATGAGATTCATGTGAGAGGTCATGCTAACCAACCAATGCTTACCATTGTGAGAAACTGTAAATCATCACTGTCTCAAACCACTAAGTTTTGAAATGATTTACATTTTAACAAAGGCTAGAACACATAGGGCATTAAATGAAACTCCAGAAAATGAATGAGACTACTGCCTGCAAAGTCATCTCCATTTCCCTGAGAAAGAATAGAAAAGAAACTGCATCCATGAAACAAAAAACAGGATGCTATTAAAAAGAGTTCTTTGAAATTATAATAAAAGAACATAGTATCTTAAGCTCGGGATATAACTGAGATTGAATATCAAATTTCTTTCACACACTAGAGCACAAAACACATTCCTCTGAGACTTGCTTTGACTGACACAGTAGAGCCTATATATTTATCAAGTAACTGAGTTGAACTCCAAAACCAGCTGGAGCTAGAAGACACATATGTTAGAGAATAGCTACCCAGAGGCAAGGGTCCTATCACCAACAGAAATCCAAGACTCCTATTACCTAAATAAAATCCCCTTCAGACTTCCTCATGCATGAGTTGCCCTGCAATTTCACCAATGAACTTCAACCAAGTCCACATTCTTTGCCTCTAATCCATTTGTTTTGGGCAATGAAATTGAACTACTCTGTTCTCAACTCTGGATACCCAAACCTATGTAACATCATTACTTTTCTTAATCAGGGAGACAGATAGGAGCTTATATCCTTTCTCCTTATCAATCCATTCACAACAAAGCTTTTATTTTCTCACAATCCTAGTATCATAATAACCTGGTGTACACATGTCGGGTTGTAAGTCCACTGCTTGGTAACAAGTGAAAATACTAGAATATAAAATCAAGGAGAGTTCTCAGAGACCACAACAAAGAGGTGAACATAGGGCCAGATATATATAAGGATTTCTCCACCTCAAAAATACATCAAAGAGGCCCAAAGTCTGAACAGTTTTTATAGTTTAAAAATATGAAAACAGGAGGGAATTATCAAAGAAATAATACAAAAGAAAATTTCCTCAAACTAAAACCGTAAGTTCACAAAATCAAGAAACCAAGAAAACATCCGACACATGAATGGAGGAAGAAAAAGATACACACCATGGTGAAATTACCAAATACAGGGCTAAAAAGGAAATCTTAAAACTTTTTAAATGGTGAGGTATAAGGGGACAGAAATAAGAGTAATGTTAGACTTCTCAACAGCAACACTGAAAGACAAAAGACAGTGAAAAAAATGTCTTCAAGTACTGAAGGGAAAAATAATTATTTCCTGGATGACTATCACCAACCAAACAGCAATCAAGTGTGAAGATAGAATCAAGATAATATCAACTTTCAAAGTTTCAAAGCCTCTAATCCCATGCTCCCTTTCTCAGAAAGCTTCTGGGATGTTTTCAACAAATTGAGGGAATAAACCAAGAGAAAGCAAATATGGGTTCTAGGAAACAGAAGACAAAAAAATAGTAAAGCAATAAAGGAATTCTTGAAGGACACCTAAGTAGAAGAACAGCTCTGAATACACCAGGACAGACAGGCACAGTGAGATCCAAGTCTCCAAATTTCTAGAAAATAAAATTCATAAAATATCTAATAAGAATGTGGAAATGACTTTGCAAGGTGATTTGCAGAACTGCTAGAAAGTGAAAACAGCCAAGCAAGCCTTCAAAAAAAGGCTAAGCAAATGAAAATGTGTAGCAATTTCCCATTCTAATAAAAATAAAATATGGGGGGGGGGGCCTCCCTGGTGGCACAGTGGGTTAAGCAATGCACTATGAAGCAGACCACAGCCACTGCAGCAAGAGTTGGATCCCTGCCACCGGCCAGGGAGGGGACCCACATGGCGTAGCAGACCTCTCCTGCTTCGCCCGCTGCTCCCCTCAGCAGTGTGTTTCAGTCTGCCTGTTCTGCTTCCCACTCTGACTCTGGTGAATCCTCTCACTTCCCACGACCTGGCCTGTACCCCAGCTCTTGGCTCAACACTAAATATGTACATACTCATAATATTAAACTAAAAACAGTAGGAACCTGACCAAGAATTGTGAAATAGTATCGTGAGTGAAAAGGGAAGATGCAAGAAAGTACAGTCACCTATCTTAAAATTAAGGCAGTGAGTAGTATCTAAATTGGAGAATAAAGATAGCAGTTTTACAGTTAGGATGGTAAAAGCCTGAAGAATCATTTCAGATTTGAAAGGGTTTGTCTCTGGGAACTGAGACAGCAGGGACTAGTGGGAAGAAGATAGTCGAGGGCATATCATTTTTATTGCTGGGTTCTTTAGCACACTTTAAAGTTATAAAAGTTATTGCCATGCATCACACATTTGTATAAATTCAATAGCTTTATGTGAATTGACACATTTCTTACTTAGACTAACCAAACCCCTGTCATTCAATTTATGGCTGAAATATCCCCAAGTCTTTGTAGGTCATCCCAACCCTAATAAGCTCTCTGCCCCTCAGCACCAGGGTCATGTCTGAGCTTTCAATAACCTCCCCTATAGCTTTTGTTGCTATCAAGAAAGTCTCATTTTTCAAAAATTTCAAGATTAATTCAACTAATCTAAAACACCATGGGCCTCTCTGACCCACACTTCCACTCGATCCGTTGTTAACAGGATCAAAGAGACTACACAGCTTGCTTTTGGGCACAGGAACAGAGTTTTCAAAGGCAACTATTTTAGACCAAGTAACATAATTATGGGATCCCTTCTGTAAATTTCCTCCCAATTATGGAAAACTGTACACCAGCAATCCTCTCTTCAAATTACAGCACAACAAAAACATAAAATTACCCACCAGGACAACTGTACTTGGTGGAGTAACATCTGAACAAAAAAGCACCACCACCTCCACCTCCTCCTGGGGCAAAGCTGAAACATTCAAATGTCACCTAGGACCTGACTGGAACAAAAAAGCACCATCCATTAAAATTAAGCCAAAACGGGGCGTTTATTCTTGGTTGTTTTTCAGCCTTTAACAGAAAGCAGGCAAGGTGAGTTAACACCTGTACCTTGAAGGTGACAAGGAACATCGTATTCGATCTCGTCGTGTCTCGATGGGCTTAGGAACAGCGTTCCATCCACCAGTGGGAACTGTTCGAACACTGGGAGCGCTCGGTGGCACAGGGCACAGTTCACCATGTTTCGGTGACTGGCGCTGAGCGCAGCGAGGATGAATTTCCGCAGGTCCTCGCCCTGGCCCATTTGCGCATCGTCTTCCATCCGCACGTGGAAAGTGTTCAACTTATGCCGGGGGATGTGGGTGAGGAGCTCAGAGAGGTCCAACCGCCGCAGGAACTGCACGGGCGCCTCAAAGTGGCCACCCCGGTGCACAGATAACCCCGCGGGGCTGTAATCAAAGTGGGCGTTTCGGAACACGTGCCCCCCGGCCAGAGCCTTTTTGTGAGGTTCCAGATGAATAGCGTTCTTCAAGAATTCCCCAAGGTATCTGGAGGCACGGGGGCCACTGAAGTGGGCAGGGGAGAGGATGGAGTAGCCTGTGGGTGGGGACTGGCCTGGGGAGCCGCAGGGTGAGCGGCCCCCATAGGCTGCGGCGCTGACCGCTTTCTCCTGCGAGTTCTGCCGGTCCATGGAGTGCCGGCGGGGCAGGTCGGGATTCAGGCCTTTTTGGGGCTTGTTGGGAGGCCGGCACTTTTTGGAATCCTCTACTGCCTCACCTGGTGGTCGACCAGTGTTCTTCTCTGCCCCGGACTTCTTCTTTTTCTCCTCCTGCATGCGCTTCACCGGGTACCAGTCTGTGTCCTTCTTCAAGTGGCCCTGCCCACAGCGGCAGGAGCAGAAGCGGAAGGCCAGGTCATAGCCCTTCTTTGTCCACATGTTCTGGCGGCACTGCTTCTCGTTCCAGCTACGCGCCCGGCCAATGCAGTTGAACTGGACCAGGATGCTACTCTCCCACTCATAGAAACACTGCAGGTGCATCCAGCTGCTGTGCGGGCAGTGCTCGTTGTTGCACACCACCTTCTGGTAGTCGTCCTTCTCCAGGTCCACCGGCCTCCCGAAGCTGCAGATCAAGGGTGTGGCGCAGAGGGCTTCTGGAGGGAACACAAAACGAGACAGATTCAGCCCAGGGGACTGGGGACTCCACTGACACCAAGTCAGAGGGTAAAGCTGAATCCCCCCCATTAATCCTTTCATGCCAAAGGTAGTTTTTCTGGTGTCAGGACTGCTGTAACTGTGATAACATCACCTAGGGTTAGAAGGTATTTACCACTGTCCTCTTGTATGATGGTCTGCAAGGAAATTTATTTTCTGATATTGGGTATATGCTGAAAACCACCAATAAGCCTCAAATAGTCCAAATTCTTTACATACAATTAGCTGTGAGTCAACACTAGAAACAGTATAGCATGAGGTTTTCCTACGACATGGGTATAATGACAGGCACTTCCAGGGTTCCTTTAAAAGTGAATCCTGCCAGGGAACTAGAAAATATGAGGAAGCTACTTAACCAACCATTTCAGGCAGTATCTCCAAAAGGACCCTCAATATCATAGGGTTTAAGTTATCCTGTATGTCACAGAGCTATTAGAAAATAGCTCTGCCTCACCTCCAATTCTCTTCTAAAATGGTCTGATAACTAATGGCAGAGATGTTTGGTCAAACTGTTGTTCTACACAGAATTATAGTGTAAGGTCATAAAGGAAAAAAGAAGACAGAATTCTCCTAAAGCTATCCAGGAAGGAAAGTGGGAAAAATGGAAAACATAGTAACACAAAGTCATTTCCTTTAGATGCAAATAGGATTTATAGACACTGGAATGCCACTGGAGTCCCTGTTACTTCAATATCTAAAACATTTCAAAAGGGCTCTTAGAGGGCAGTAGCCCTCCCAGTTAGGAACCACTGGGATTGATCACATGCCATGCTCAGTATCACTTCATCTGTTGTAGCTGAGAAACTAAAGGAAAACTATATAAACAGCCCCACAATCACAGATGTTCTCAGAAAGCTCACTGGGTGGCTGGGAGGCCAGAGGCAGGAGGGAGGTGCATAATTGTTAAGGTAGTTCTGGATGCTGGAGATCGACAGATACTGATGGACAGCAGACCTGGGAGGGAAGATATGGATAGAAAATTCTGGGTTGACCCTATTTGGGAACTACTGGGTTGGAAGTACTTATGCACCACTGAGTTGTAGAGACATGACTGGAGCTCAAGAGCTGTGAATATAGATGTGGAACTGCGCATCCAGAGGTAGAGGTTAAATCCTTGGAACTATGAGCTCCTTCAAGAGGGATGTGAAAAGTGGACAAGAATCCTGGGAAGCAATGTTAAAAGGCTGGAAGAGAAGAGTACTCAACAGAGATTGATAAGGAATGAACTGAGAATTCATGGCAAGACAAATCAGGAGCGAATTACATCAAGTGACTCTGGTGAAATGTGTAAGAATGGAAGGCTGCGAAGAGTCCCAGTGTCAAGTGAGTTCAGTGTGAGTCATCTCTGCACTACTGACCTGGGCTAATTCTGTGCTGTGGAGCTGGTCCTGTCCACTATGAGATGGTGAGCATCATCATTCTTAGATGCCACCTCAACAGATACCCAAAATGTGCTGGGCATTACCAGATATCCCCTGGTAGTTTCCACCCCAACTGGAAATCACAGGAGAAATTAGAGTGAGAAATCCTCACCAACTGAGCAGTGAGCCAGTCTTAGACACCTCAATCAATACTTTCCCAGGAGTGGTGGGCAACAGTGCAGAGGTGGATAGTCAGGAGCAGATGGTGAAGCAATACAGACGACCCTCCAGAAAACTCTTTCCAGAAGTACAATGGTAGTGGGAAAGTAAGAGAATGAGCAGAGGACAGAGAGCAGCAAAGGCGAGACTGGTCATATTCATCAACTAGGGGATGAATACTAAGAATTCAGGATATAGAAGAGGGAACAAATTATGTGATTCTGCCACTCAAAAACCTTTACAATGGTACTACTGCCCCCTGAATTACAAATACATTCCAACCAACTGAATACACACAGATGATAGACCTGTAAAGCTTACGCAAATACTAATTGTCACTCATAGGTTAACAATCATCCCCCTCAGTGTGGGATTTCAGTGCCTCAGCAAAACAATCCTAACCACCTCCATGACCTGATCACTGTGGCTTCCCCATCTACCTCCACAATCCTTAATACTCGTTTGTCCAAATCCTGTTCAGCCCAGTATACTAATTCATAGCATGGAATTGCCACAACGCCTGCATTGGAATCCCAGCAGTATCACTGGTAAGCTGTACTCTTGGACAAGTTAATTAACTTCTCTTTGTGTCAACTTCCTCTGTATAAAATACATAAAATAACTAAATGTCCCATCCGTGATTGTTATAAGGATGAAAAAATATATCAATAAAGAGGCGGCATTTAGAGCAGAACCTGGCACCAGAGTAAACCTTTCCTTCCTCAAGGTCCTTTAAGGTCTGCTTCTAGACCCCAGTTTCACCAGGATGCCCCATTCACCAGCACCCTGGCTTAGGTACCACCAGCATGGTCTGGTCTGAACCCCACCGAATGAGGACTCCGGAGAGGACGCCTCTTACTCATCTTTGTATTACTGGTACCACTGGGCCCAGGCCTGGCATAAATCTGGTGCTGAATAAAGTGAATTAAAAAGAAACATTGACACATGAAGCCCACACATGAAAAGCAGAGCAGACAGAGAAGTAATCCTAGAGAAAAAGTCCTAAGCGTTCTGAGGCACATGAAAAAGAAACAGAAGAATGGTTTGTAAATGCTGAGTAAATTAACTGCAGTCACCTGGGCTGTGACCTTTAATGTCCTTTAAAATGTTAATTAGTCAATTAAACAAAGTTCAGTTGCTTTTATCTTCATCCTTCAGAAGAATAGCCTTGAAGGGAATGTCTGAAAAATAATGGCAGTAATCAAAATATTATCACAGGCCTAGTGAAATCAAACTAAAGAATGGACGAACCATTCTTTGCATTTACAATTTCCAAAATTTAAAAAATGTAAAAGCTGAGACTGACTTGATTAATTCTTTACAAAGTAGTTTCACATTATAGACTAAAAGATTAAAAAAATCTATTTATATCTTTTCAAAAATGTTGCAAATATATCATTCAATCAGTTCTGACCACTTCCTACATAGAGGTCTGCGCATCTGAAAAGAATGGCAAGTTGTGCTAAGAGGTCTCACAGAAGTATATACACAGATTACAGAGGGGGCAGCAAAGCCCGCACCCTCCCTTCCTGTAACACTGCCTGTAACATCACAACCATTTTCACTGGCTTCTGTTCTGTGAGATTTAGCAACTAAGAGCCCCCACTCTCCTTCTTGTTTTCATCTGTCACTCTAATGTGGCCTTGTGGCGGGGCCTCAAAAACACAATATAAAGCCAAGGACTTGTTTCAAAGCATATAATACATGCAACAGACATATTAACCTATTACACCTCTCCACTGGCAGGTGAGATTCCCAAAGATGCAGGGCAGTCAGGAACAGGGAGAGCCTTGGAAATAACAGAACTTCTGACAAGGTTTCTCCATCTCACAGTCTTTTCACAGAACTGTATAACTGACTTCTAATTATTCTCTGACCATCACCACCACCACCACCACCCCAACTGTACACACTGGAAAGGCAGCTAGAAAGAAAGAAGGAGTTGGGTGCCAGGGGTTCTGCTACTAACTAGTTGTCTGACATGGGACAGTTTCCTCATCCGTAAAGATGAAAATGTTTACTCTGCTCACCTCAAATTCTATAAAAATCCTTCTGTACTACATCTACTATAATTTTATGTGCGCACTTAACTCCCCAACTAAATGCAAACTGCCCCAATGTATTTCCTGTTTTTACTAATATTTTGGAAACACAATACTTATTTAAACAGTAATAAATATACAATGTCAGGTATTTTTTAATTTCCTAAAAATTGAAATATATAGGAAAAGATTTTGTAACTCTAAGAAACAACACTGCTGACATTCAAAATCACACTCATAACAAACTAGAAATATTACAAAAACCTATTTGATTGCTTCCTAACAGCTGTCTAAACATACAAAATCCCCATCTCTTAAGAATAGTCATCCCATAAAGGCATAAATGTAGGGATACATATTGATCTGATACAAATAAACCTGCAATAGGAGAGGGGGTGAAGGAAATCCCACATTCAGTGAGGGCCTGCCTATGTCACACACACTAGAAAATCAGCCTAACTCTAATAACTGACTAACAGGCAATATGAGAAAATGTTCCATTATGCGGTCAGTGTTGTCTTAAGAAATGTATATAAAACACTTCAATGCCTGCTTTTGCAGCTTCATCAAATATTCAGTACTCAACTTATATTTCCTTCCTGCCCCAGTAAAAATAATCAGGGCTCACCTCATTCTGGGCAAAATCTCAAGTAGTTTCAAGTCTGGACAAAGGAATAACTCCACTGAGGTCATGTGGGCGAAACCTGCCTCTCCCCACCCATGTCATTCTGTCTCCCTTCTCCCACTGCAGGACTCCAAGCCCCTCCTCCACTGGAAGGGAAAGATCTGGCAGCAGGAAAGATCACTGGCTGCCTAGAAAACCCAAAACCCTTGACAAACTCCTCACACTTAACAGGACACCATAAACCAGGATTGCAATAGCCAGCTTTTTAAATGTGAAATTAAATGTTTTCCCCCCTCTTAAATAGTTCCAAGCATCAAAGCAGACAGGGAGTTCAACAGGGTGCTGGGACAAGGAGGGTCTTCTGAAGGTGTGAGAGCTTTCTTTCTTTTTTTTAAAGATTTATTTATTTATACATACAAGAGCTGGGGTACAGGTCAGAGCCGCGGGAGGTGAGAGGATTCACCACACAGAGCAGGGAGCAGAACAGGCAGACTGACTGAAACACACTGCCGAGGGCAGCAGTGGGCAAGGCAGGAGAGGTCTGCTACACCATGTGGGTCCCCCCTCCCTGGCCGGCGGCAGGGATCCAACTCATGCTGCAGTGGCTGTGGTTTGCTTCACAGTGCGCTGCTTAACCCACTGCACCATCAGGGAGGCCCAGTGAGAACTTTCTAGGTAAAACTCAAGGTAAGGACTCGGTCATAGTCATTCTTATAAGCACACTACTGTGCAAATTGCATTAAGTGCTTAATAAATGTTATCTTTTTTTTTAAGATTTATTCATTTATTCATACAAGCACTGGGTACAGGACAGAGGTGTGGGGGGGGGTGAGAGGATTCACCACAGAGAGCTGGGAGCAGAACAGGCAGATCAACGGAAGTACACTGCTGAGGGGAGCAGCGGGCAAGGCAGGAGAGGTCTGCCGCGCCATGTGGGTCCCCTCTCTGGCCGGCAGCAGGTATCGAACTCGTGCTGCAGTGGCTGCGGTTTGCTTCATAGTGCGTTGCTTAACCCACTGCACCACCAGGGAGGCCCAATAAATGTTATCTTGTTGAAGAAAAATATGACTCAGCTGGACTCAACTCAGTGACAGTGCTGAAGGGTGGAGAAGGGAGGAAGCGTGAAGCCCTCGGGAGCTGGGCCTGGTGGCTATGTTCTTAGCAGGTTGTCTACACTCAGACCAGGACTTCTCACTGGGGCAGCACCAGGCCTCCCTCTCATTTCCTCAGATGGACCTTAATCTATTTCACCCTCCTTCTAGTGCCCAGTTGCCAAATAAAAATTTTACAATTTCTCAACAACTGTTTTATTAAATGGATCTTTTCCATATAGTAATTCCACTTACATGGGAACACATCTTCCTTCAGTTTTCCTCAGGATATGAGGTTTCTGACCACAGAGCCCTCCACTCCAGCTTCCTGAGAGGCCATGGAACATGCTGATTGATACAGACTCTGGAGCCAACCAGCCTACTTGACTCTTCCCTCTGCAATTTACTGGTTTTAAGACCTTTGGCAAGTCATTTAACCTCCCCTTGCTTCTGTTTTCTCACCTTTAAAAAGATAGACATTATATCACCTACCTCAAAGGTTTGTCATGAGAAATAAAGGCGTTATTAAGGTAGTTCGAACAGTGTCTGGCACATAAGTACCATTTAAATATAAGCAATTATTATTAAAAGTCCCATTACTTTATATTACTTGATATAAAAACCAAAGGTGTTTGAATATGTTTAGAACAAAGCTATAACCAGGAGATGACCATCCTCACTTCTCCATAGGTAGTTACAAAAAATGTATTTTATCCCCACAACAAACAAAAAAGGGTGACATGAATTAAACAATTCATTAAATATCTCACAACTTTAAAGAAATAGAAGGAAAAGGTAACCTTCAAAATTCTCTTCCTCTATCCCTTTAAAGATGTTCCCTCTCTCTCAGATAAATAAGCACCTTGTTATATGTATTTTCAGCCTAAGTGATCTTTCCCAAGACTAGGTAACAGGGATTCATAAAGTATGACTGCATTTGATTCATGGGCTATGTACCTGAAGAACTTACATAATTCAAGACTGATTATCCTACAGTCTGGAGGAAAGGTGTGGGTAATGCATCCTCAGAACACATAAATTTGCAGTCAGTGTGTTGTATTTTTGCTTTACTGGTGCTTTTTAATGTCAGCATAATCTTTAATGTTTCTCAGTTGTACCTCATAAATTGACAGTACGGCATAGCACAGTGTGTTTTATCACATATCTATCCCAAAGTTACTGATTTTCAGGATGATTTCAGCACCAGTATTAGCACATTTGGATGATACTTGGCAACCTATAATAAAGATTTAAATTTTTACAGTTAATTTTAAATAATAATACAAATGTCACCAAGTTCCTTGAAGAAGCTCTGTAAATAAGAGTTCACATAATATTGCCACAGACTAGTAGGTTATATCTCTTCATAACAAAAGGGCTACTAGTGGGTAGCAAAACATTTTTATAATTCAGTTAACTTGATAGCTTGAAAATACGGGATGGTCTGATGCAAAATTTGGAAGAACATCTCTATTGAAATTCTGCACATGAGGCAAAGCTTTTATTAATATTATTTATGTATCATTAGTTGAAATTTGCATAATTCCATTTGCATATAATGAGATCGCACTGTACTAGAAAATAAATTAGCAGGCTGCCTTTCTCTTGCTTACAAATTTCATCTTCAGGGTGCTGGGTCACTGAGAACGACACAGCATGAAACGTCACATGGACCACTTCACATACTCACCCTAAAGGAAAGGCAGGTCCAGGAGCTCTGGACCAAATCACCGTAGCATAAGATTGGAACAGAACTCAGATTAAGTATATATGAACATGCATGAGTAAGTATGTGTGTACATATAAGTGTACATACATGTAACTGAGGAAAACTGCCCAGCTGTTAAACTTCCATTTTTAAAAGACTCTCAAAAATACTACATATACTGTCCTTCAGTACTGTATTTCAGTTTCAAAGCATTTTTTTTTGCTTCTTCTGAAACAGCATAAAACTTAATTTTGGTTATCCTTGTCAATATTCTCCTTTACTGGCTCAGATCATCAAAATGTGGCCATAATCAAAACTCTTAAATCTAAAAATGCTGTGTATATGATTCCCATTTATCACCAAAGGACAGCACAGCATCCTCAAAATGATGGCCTGCTTCTTCTGTCTTGGTAGGCTCAAAATGGCACCTGCATCATAGTGGAACTGCCCCCTTTCCCTGACCTCTGGATTCTCAGGTACCTCAGCTAAAAAGAGGGATGAATTTACCTCTTCCCTAATCTGTCTGACAAGTAAAGCACATGACTGCATGATTCCCAGTGGGTCACCTGCAGACAAAGTACCTAGCAGAGAATACAGCCCCAGCTCATGGCCAGCCAAAACCGTCCAATGTTCACCTAAAACCATTTTTAAGAAAGATTCCATAGATGAGGTCTACACATTTCCTCTAGATCAAAGTTCGAGTGGGGCATTTAGCTTGTGTGGTCTCTTTTAAAACATCTTATTGTATATAGTATCTTTGGACCACAGTAAGTGAAAGAGCAGGAAGTGAAACCACAAATGAGGTGTGGCAGGGAGAAAGGCTACTATACTTATTTACATGCTAGGACATTGGAGGTATCTGAGTGTGTGACTCTGGAACTAGATAGTATCTATCCGATCCCTCTAGTTAAGCCAGGCATCACAGAACTGGTTATGTGGACCATGTAGTTCTATGCCTGGACTGTTTTAGCAGGTTATTTAACCTCTAAAGGATGTGAGCAAACCTAATGAATTTTATTTACGAAAGGATATTGTCATGGACATTGCTCAGTTCAGACTTTTTTTTTTTTTAATTTTAAGGAAACTGAAGAGCACACTACTGCTTCCAAATGCTCTTCCCTTTATGTATTAGTAATCTGACACTCAAATTCATGACCTAATTCTTATAATGGCTCAGGACATTTGTTACTTTTCCTAATAGTTTTATCCCTATTACTAATATTCTCACTTATTATTTATTTTATACATTGTATGCATTTTTGAAAGTCATTTTATTTTTGGAATAAGAAAGGCATAAATAATCAAACCAAAACTAACTTTCCACTTCTTTTAACTTTCAAATACATTTGCCCAAAGCATATTAAAGTCTGCACTCAATTAACACCAAGGTGCTCCCCTCCCTCCTTTCCAAAGTCAGCCAGAGAAAGTGCAAAGTCAAAGTGGAGGTCAAAGCTGTCCACACAGGCCCCAGGAGCCCATTCACATAGCCCTTTCAGGAAGGGCTATACCCCCTCCACCTCGCCCCTGCTCCACTCATCAGGAAGCTCCCTGAGACACCTGTACCCAGCCTTGGAGCTGTTCATTCCAACTTCTCTTCCATTTCCCTTTGTCTCAGCTCCCTCAGTTTCACACAATGCTGTTCATTCTATCAAGATCCAGGGTCTCTACCTCTTCCCATATCCCCTAGTTTTGCTCTTGGCTCTTTTCTCAGACACAACTTAGGTAAACTCCTTTTCTCAGGGCCTATCAGTCAGTCCAGCCTCCTCAATCCTTGATGCTCACCTAGTCTTCCCAGGTGCTGCCCCCTCTACTTTATGTTTCCAGTGTCACAGGTGAAACTGAGACATAGTGAAGTGTGTTTGGGTTCCTTGACTGGTCTTCTTTCAATGGGTCCTCTCTGCTTGGCTCTAACCCCTAAAGCCTAGCTTCCTCATGTGGACCCCATTTTCTCGCCACTTCACTTTTCTCAACAACATTCCCTTTACTTCTTCTCCCCTTCTTCCTCATTTATCAAAGCTAGGAATTCATTTCTGGCAAAAAATGAAAAAGGAGAGCCCCAGAGACTAGAGGAAAGAGCAATGAATTTTAAAAATGACAAGATGTCATTTTTGCATAATCTAAACTTGTTGCTGGATCACATTACAACTGACATTGACAACTAGAGTCCAAGTGACCACCTTCTTAGGGTGGCTACTTAAGTGATGTCCATGTAACAACTTACCAGTGAGAGTGAGAGATTACTGTTGTTATCTAGCCTTGATTAATGCCATTAGCAATTATAATGGTAACTTATTTAATAATAGGAAAAGTCATATTCATTGGCAAACTACTCATAGAAACATACTTATATATAAGATTTAAAAGAAAAATAAGTTTGTAATAGGTGCCAATTGAAATAAGGCATACACATTCATATATGTATATGAGCTTATCTATAAATAACTGCATATAACCTTACCATGTAAATTTTATATGCATGTCTGCTTGAGATGCAATACTATTTCCATAGTGAAAATCAAACCCCAAAAACCCTTGCATTTTACTTTCACTTGTTCTACTGCAGAAATCCCAAAATGATCTTTCAGAGGAAAACTGCTTATTATGTTCTCATCCTTTTTACACACAGTAAACCATGAAATAAAAAGTAGAGGACAAGGGCCTTCAATTTACTAAAAGTCTAAACTCATCCTCAAAAGGGAGTTAGGGTTTTTCTAGCCAAGTTCTTTAGCAGTAATATTTTAACCTTGTGAACCTTAGTCATTTCTGGCCTTGTTTACAACTGCCAGTAAACAACTGTTTACTTTATGGATTGCCCTTTTTCATGTCACAATCTGAAAGTCGGCCAGCTCAGCGTTAGCAATTTCAGGAATCTGTCATCACCACTTGGAATTCTACCACATTCTGTAAGATGCTAATCAGTCTTTCCCTCCCAGCTTGGCATCTACACAAATTCAGTAAGTATCTTCTTGCCATAGATTGTGGAGCATGTCAGTCTAGAGGGTTTTTTCCTCCTTTTTTTGAGACAATAAAGTAAAAGAGAATGACAAAAAATATACACTAATAAGTATCTGGAACCAGAAAACACTGATTAATAACCTGCACAGATGTAAATGCCATCAGCATTTCCAGTTTCTGTGTTTCTGCTCCTGGGAATGAGTCAGGGAATATCAATGTAGTAATGACAACCTTAAATTTCTTCTATCCTCACAACTGGTCATGAAAACAATAAGTTTATCATTTGCAAATTTTATGGGTTTCAGGCCAGATTTTTTAATCACCATGTGCTGATAAGCATACTTAACAGCAACTTACTAGGTCTGATAGTCAACTGCTATAATGAAGAAGTCAAATATATGATAATATGTTTAACTTGACCCTTGGTCCCTAGAGATATAGACATCCACTAAAAAAATAAGAAGTAATTTCTAAAAATGCTTTCAAAATTCAAACAATATAGTCAGACTTCATATAAGAAACATTTCAAAATGATCTGGTTTCTGAATAAGTCAGTTTTCTTAGAGGGTTTATTGTACATAATTTCCTTAAGAAGTGGGGGAGGGGGTCTTCAAATTTTCAAGCACAGTAATAAAGACCCATTTGGGCAAATGTGTGTTGTTGTTGCTTTTAACAGTTATCACGTAAGAAGGACCCTGTTTTAGAAAACACAGTAAATATGCCAGGGTTTGTCTTTGGATTAAACACTTATTTGAAAAGAAAGAAAAAACATGGGGTCTTGAAAAATGAGCTACTACAAACAGCTGCCAATCTATGCAAGTCAATTCAAGCACTGTGTTGAATACCTGGTATGTGCCCAATGCAGAGGTTAGTACAGATTATGCAAATGGTCAATGATTATAACCCATACTTTCCTATTTTTTTCCTTTGTTTAAAATTGGACACTTTAAATAGTGTAAGGTGGCATCTCTAAATATTAGATCACCCCCCCTTGCAAGATATGCTATTGTTACTGTCATTGATTGCTTAGTGACTTTCCTGCACTCCTGCTCTAAAGGCTGTAAAGACTATCTTTTGGTCAGGTATGGTCACCAAAGTTTCTGCTCAGTTAGCTTAGTGGTCAGCTAACAACTGAACTTAAATGTCCGAACCAAAAAATGTCTCTCTCTTCTCTGAGAAAGAGATTTTTCAAACATTCCCCTCAATATATTCAGTTAATTATCCTAGACCCACTTTTTTCCTGCTTCCAATTAAAACCCATAAGCCTATTCTGCCTCAAGTCCAGATATAAACCTACAAGTTTCTATTTTACCTTTTTTTATTTCCATTCTAGCTTCTACACTCTGATATCAGTAAGAAACCTGTAACAAGACTGCTACAGTACAGTAGCAAGATTCTTATTTTCCCTTTCTAATGGAGATCATGTCAAGATCCAAAAGGATATAGACCCAAAATATACCTGTTTTAGGCTAGATACTAAGACAAAGCTAATAATTTAATAGTTTTTCCTGACTGTTTCTTAAAAATACCAAGTTCCACAGGATAAAAATAAGGCCATCTCTCAATTCTGATTCTACAAACAGGTCCTGAGCCTACAGAAGATCCTTTAATGGTCTGCCCAAGGTCATTCAGCTAATAAGAGACCTTGTCTCTTCTATCCCCACCTGTACTGCACAAATATAAAAAAAAATAACACAGAGCCAGATTATAAGGAAAGACAGTAACCAACAGTTTTGTGCAATGAGGTCATAGTAAGTAGTTCCATAATTTGGAATGTTGCATTATTCAAAATTATAAAGATACTATACCTAGTTACACAAAAGCTTACTCTTCAATATTCATATTAATCCTCAGACTTACTTCCCAAGTAGGTAGAAGGAATACCAAGTCAAAGACAAATGCTTTAACCCAATTACAATATAAAGATTTCCTGACCCCAGAAAACCTTTAAAAACAAAGATGGTAGGGAGGGGGGAGGGAGAGAGTTAAGGGCAGATAAGAGCATAAGGGACTGAGATGATGGTGCACGGGTGAAATGGTGATGGGGAATACATTGGGATTACAATTGATGTCAAATATATATAAATAAAGAAAATAAGTAAAATAAAAACAAAGATGGACGATGAGGTAAATCTACTCTCACTAATAAAAGTGCTAAAATTTGAAAAAAATGTCATGAATAAAATTTCACTAGTCATTCAATGAAAGTAAAGCAATTATCTTTGGAAAGCATGTAAGTAAACATCATATCAGCATGGAGACTAGAATGAAGCAGCAGAAAGAGCAGCGACATTGAGAAACTCAAGCTGCATTGCCTGAACCCTGTTTGGGTCAACAGACTGGGTCAACGTACCAACTCCCAGGATGATTTTAACATAACTGTATTTATATCAGTAAAATCCCAGCACAATGTCACTAAATTTATTTCCCTATCCTAATCATATCCCAAACTAAATTAAGTCTCTATACTCCCTTTGTTTTCCATGTGCCTTTTCTTAACCACTGAACTCCCTGAAAGATAACTTTTTGCTCCCCTGCCTTTCCTTGAAAATAAACCTGGGGGAAATGCTATATAGTGTGATCTCTCCCGCCCTTGCTACCACTCTACTGGGATATATAGAGAAAAGACAAAGGTTTTGCCTGAGGGCCACACTGCTTGGCCTATTTCTGAAATTCTGTATCAGCAACCAAGCAAGTTATAAAATCTGTTGCAACAAGGCAAGACTTGTCAAAAGAGTGGGTGTGTCTAAATCTTATACATACCTCAGCAAAAATGAAACTAGACTTAAGAATCAGTCATGCCTGTCCTGATCTCACACTTAAGTATACTCAACATAGTTTGCTATAATATGACTTGTTTTAAACAAAAGAATACTACATAAAATGTTCTGCTGCAAAGGAAACTCAAAGTTTAGACCCCCATTGTATATAAAGTCAGTGAAATAATTACAACTAGACATTCATTACTCTTGTAAATAGTAACTTTTGCAAAGCGCGGATATTACTTATAATATGGCCATTCTCAAAGACTCAAAACTATTCATTTCAAAGCTGGGGAAAAAATAATATACCATTCATAAAAGAGTTATCAAAAATACCTAAAAATGTTTGTCATGAGAATTTGTCATATTAAATATAATTTTATCAAGATATATACATAAAAAGTCATACATTATTATATTCCAAATGAATTCTAAGTAGTATTCCAAAGATACTAAAAGAAAAACATTGCAAATTAATATTTTTAAATTCCCCTAAGTTATCTTTAGATGTCATATCTCATGGAACATTAAAAAAGAGGTTATTTGTAAAAGTGAAAATAAATGAATGGGACTACACTGAGCTAAAAAGCTTCTATATAGTGAAAGAAATTTATCAGTAAAACAAAAAGACACCCTACTAAATGGGGGGAAATACTTGCAGATCATAGAACTCATGTTAACTCAACAAAAAGAAAATACTTCAATCAAAAAACTGGGCAGGGGCCCTCCCTGGTGGCGCAGTGGGTTAAGCAACGCACTATGAAGCAAACCACAGCCACTGCAGCACGAGTTAGATCCCTGCTGCTGGCCAGAGAGGTGACTCACATGGCACAGGCAGACCTCTCCTGCCTTGCCCGCTGCTCCCCTCGGCAGTGTGTTTCAGTCCATTTGTCTGTTCTGCCCCCTGCTCTGTCTGGTGGATTCTCTCGCCAACCTGCGCCTCTGGCCTGTACCCCAGTGCTTGTATGCATAAATAAATAAATCTTAAAAAAAAAAAAACTGGGCAGAAGAGCTAAACAGACATTTGTCTAAAGAAGACATACAGATGGCCAATGGGTACATGAAAAAATGTTCAACATCACTTGTCATGAGGGAAATGCAAACTGAGAAGTCACAATGAGATACCATCTCACTCCAATGAGAATGGCCCATATCAAAAAGACCAGAAACAAGTGTCAGTGAGGGTATAGAGGAAAAGGAGCACTCCCTGGGCCTCCCTGGTGGCGCAAGGGGTTAAGTCTCAGCACTCTGAAGCTATCTCCTGCCACTGCAGCACAAGTTCCATACCCCAGGGAGCTGACCCACATGGCACAGCAGACCTCTCCTGTCTCACTCGCTGCTCCCCTCAGCAGTGTATTTCAGTCAATCTGCCTGTTCTGCTCCCCACTCTGTTGCTGGTAAATCTTCTCACCCCAACCCCCAACACCTCTGGCCTATACCCAGTTCTTGTATGCATAAATAAATATTAAAAAAAAACAAAAAGTGTACTCTTAGTTGATCAATAGAAATGTCAACTGGTCTAGGCCCTACAAAAAACAGTAGGTGGTTCCTTAAAATACTAAAAATAGATACACCATATAATCCAGCAATTCCACCCCTAGTTACAACCTGAAGAATATAAAATTTGAAGGGATATATGCACCCCTTGTTCATTTTGGCACTATTCACAACAGCCAACTGTGGAAACAACTAAATCCTCATCAACAGAGCAGTGAATTAAAGATGATGTGATATGTATACACAACAGACTACTAGTCAACTATAAAAAAAATAAAAATAAAAAATGAACTCTTACCATTTATATGGATGGAACCAGAGGGGATTATGCTAAGTGAAATAAGCCAGAAAGGAGAAAGACAAATACTGCATAAATTCATTCATACTTAGAATATAATGAGTTCTCTGTATTCTAAAGATACCTATAATATACCTACATGACTGCAGAATTCATGCTATTTTTAGAGAGGGAACAAAGAGAAAAAGGGCTGAGTGGCCTAGGGCAGAGGCGCATGGGTGCTTTGAAGTGGGGGGGGGGGCGGGGGGCGGGGGGGGGACGGGACGGGGGGACATGATAACATATATTGAGCAGGTGTGAAACTATTCTCAAAAATTATATACAGTATTGTAAACCAGTTATCTTAAAATAAAAAACACTTTCTGAAATAGATGTGATTTTTAAAATTAAAAATTAAGTTATAAGGAAAACTGATTTATTCCTAAGTCAAATATTTCAAATATTAGTATCTCAAGGATAGATAGAAGATTACAAATTAGTTTTAATCAACTGAATTCCAAGAAAAATAATGATTCAATATAAACTTGTTGATATATTTATATATAAACACTAATATATATGTACCAAGTATCACATGCCTATAAAAACTATTTTGAAAAAAAATCCATAACATAAATTGATCTAGTCACAATTCTTTAACCTAATTAAAATCATAAAATCTAAAAGGTAGGTAAGGAAATAAACAAAAGTTGTATGTGAGCATTTCAAATGCTTTTACATTTGCCTTGCCAGTAGATAAAAGCTAGCTAGAGGCAGGTAGAAAGGCCTGAAGTGAATCAAGATATAAACTACATGAGACATGATTATAAATACAAGGGCACACCATAAATCTACAAGTACAAGAGGCTAAAAAACAAACTGTTAATCAAATGGTTTTAAATGGTGGAAAATGCTGTTATAAAGAAACCTAGAGCCAGGATAATTCAAGGATCACAAAATAATCCACAATACAACTACCATTAGGTAGAAGAGTCCTCTCAAGTCTTCAGCCACCACATTCCTTTCCCACAGAGGAGTGAAAAAAAGAACTGCAGAAACTCCAGAAGAGCTTGGTGCAGGAGCTGGGTTAGTAGGACAACTGCCGCTTCTCTAGGAAAATCACACAGTAAAAGCTCCCAGATCTAAACTTGTTGAAAAACTAAAAGTTCCCCCAAAGAAGTAGAATAAAGACATTGGACAAATAACATTCACTGCAAACTGGAGCATGTACTCATCATTATTTGGGAAGCAGCCACACTAGCTCATGACAAACTAAGTACTGAAAATCCAACTAGAAAACAATGAAAACCCACATCATAACATAACTATTTGCTTTTTCACCCAGCTCCACAGTTCATTTGCAAAGAGTTAGTCACAAGCAGCATCACTCTCTAGAAATAAGAAAATTAGAGCCCAAAAGGGTTCATAGGTCTTGGAAAATGAAAAATCTCAAGCTATGATTTGTCTCACTCAAATCTCGTATCTTGGAACAAGCAACCAGTTTAAGAACTTCCTCCAAATAACAGAACTTCAAGAAGCCCAAGGGGTGACTGGATTAGCATCATGCTTGCCTGGTGTGTGAATAAATTCTTGGTTCAAGTAAGTGCTACATTCTCACTTCAATAAAACGCAGATGCAATTTCAATTTAAGTGCCAAAATGAAAATTTTCTTGTGACTTTGCATCTAAGTTTGTTATCACATGAAGGTACCAGCTTTAAGAGACATCAGTCTGCAGTTTGGTTCTTGAAAAGAGGTGATTAGTAAATAATAGAACTTTACCTACAAGTTTCAAGGTTCTAGTTAGTTAGAAAAGAAGTGTTGGGCACTGTAGCTTAACTGTCAACTACATAATAGTGGTCAAGGAAACTGAGGGTCAAGGAAGAGTCCAGGGAAAATGGCTGGAGTTGCAACTGTGAGGTCAGTTTCCCCAAAAGGGTCAGAGAGGTTTTTCTCAATATGCCCAGAGGAGGCCTCTTGTCACCTTGTTTTGGGAACTAGAGGACCCATATCACAGCCTGCAAGTCTTGAGAGGCCTATGATGATTTCTTTAAGAATGGAGACTGATTTGCCTTGAGCACAGTGAGGGCCCTTAAGTCTACTCTTGTCCAAGACCATCAACTCTCCCAAATAGAAGAGATCATCATGTCCTAAATTTCTACTTTTCTTAATCAAAGGAGCAACCACTACTCCCCTTTTTATGACTTAGAAGAATGTAGTCTGAGGTCTCACCTCAATTCTAGATTTATCAGTGAACATATTCTCTCTCAAAATCTCCTTTACTCTCAGTAAGGATGACAGACTCTCCTAGTCTGTCATGTAAAGTCTCCTCCTGCTTTTCTCGGAGACTCCATGTGTGCCAAAATGCAAATCAGCAACATTATTCTTTAGAGTCTACAACCACATACATTCTCCATACCTATGTTATTAAATTGACTGTTTTTCCTTTGCTTACCCATCTGATGCTGTTTTGATTACTCCTCCAGCCAAAAGAGAACGGAATGATTCCAGAGGTACCAGTAAAGTATGGGATGATTTCTTTGTGCCCCCAACACAACCAATTCTGTGAAACCTTGTCACTTATTAAATAAAAAAAGGAACTAGAACCTCACAAATGTAACAATGTTACTATGCACTAATATCCAGAAGAACTCAGTCACTAATCTCATGCCCAGCCCAAACTACTCTGCCTACAAGTAGTTTCACAGACAACTTTCCTCACTCTCCCTTATCATCTTTTTGAGTTTCTAGCTCTATGTGAATGTTCTGTGACAATGCAAAAAAGAGGTAACATTTCTAACAGTGCAAATGCCTTAATGAGGTGAAGAGACAACAAACTAGGGAAATTTTATGCCAAAAATTATCTTGACTATACAAAGACTATACAAACCAGTAAGAATAAAAAGCTCCAATTAGTAAAACAGAGAAAAGCACAAACAGGAAACAATACAAATAACCAGTACACAGGTGAAAAGTCATTTACTTCCTGGCAATCCCACAAATGAAAATGAAAGTAAGATGTGGTTTTCATCAAAGTGGCAAAGATGACATGATTATCAAAATCCCTGCTGAGGGGTGTAAAGACAGGAGCACTCCATGCAGGGTCAAGTGTTAGTGCAAAGAGGGTTAAGCCCTGTTACCTAGGAATAAAATGTCAGTGGCAGACAAAGAGTTTATTAGATAAGCAAAGCAAAGATTTGAACCCAGGAAACAGCTAGACAGATTGTACTCTTTGAGAGTTACTCCAACAAACACAAGTTTGGATTTAGTTTATATAGATGGGAACAGTGAGTTAGTGACATTAAAATATTTATTATTATTTGGGTGGGGGCAGTTCTAATTTATCTGTCCCTAAAGATATGTTGATGATACCTGCACCCAGAGGAGAGCAATGCAAGATTTAATCTTGCTTAAAAAACAAACAAACAAACAAAAAAAAAAAAACAAGAAAAATGCAGTGTGGGCATCAAAGACTGGGTGTCCGTCATTAAAAACACTGGCTTTACCCATAGCATCAATACTGCATAGCTGTTTCAGGCTTCAAGTCTATGTCAGATGGTCTTGCTCTCCTATCAGACAGCAGGAAGGGGTCATTTTCCAGAATATTTTACAGTATGTTTACAACACTTCCTAGAGAATAGCTTGGAAACAGATATCAAAGCTTTAAAAATCACATGCTTGTGACTGTGATTTCACTTCTAGGACTCTGTCTAAAAAAGATAACCACAGCCTAGTCATAAACTCTCATCCAGTAAGAACAAACATCAGTTCAAACGTTAAGTACTTCCTTGGTCAAGTGTTTTACAAATTAAATTTCAAGTACCAGAATAATCATGAGATTGTTTAAAGTAATTTAAAGAGCGCTATTGCTTTCATAATGTTTTTAGGCTGAATTTAAGTGGTCTACATAAAAACTTGGCTCATGTTTGTGCACATGTGTAACTGTCAGTCATGACAGATCCATTATCACGTAGAAACGGCTATGGAAGAGTCAGGGACATCTTCCGAATCCAAGCATGCCTTTTCTTCTACAAAGGAAGGTGCTGTCTTTAGAGCTTAGTAGACTGCAGACCACTAGCACCTAGTAAGAACACAATGAAGGGCCCTTGTAGTAGCATCCTTGTCCTGTCAGAGAACAGCTGTTTCTCCTCTCTGTGGATTCCATGGGTTCTATGGCACCTTCATAACCTGCCACCCAGGAATCTTACCTGATTTGCTTCTGTATTGCCAAATATGTGGACTTCTAATACAGTGGAACTCTACCATTGTGGCATTAACCTCACTGCAACATGTAAGTGCTGCCCACCAAGAACAGATCTCATCTGGCAGAACCCTGGAGCTGCCCCAGTGTTAGACACGCATGCTTCTGCCTCTACCACTGAAGGACCCTGTCAGCTCCTCCGTGCTGGGTCTCTCCAGGGCTTCTCACAGCACTGTGTTCCTTCCCACCCTCCATCAACCATCCCAGGATCAGCCTCTCAGATTACAGACTGCACCTGCTGCCAATCAAAAATAGCCAGGACTTGAGTCGGTGCAATTCCCAGTTGCCATCTCTGCTTTGACACTGAACTTTACTGGGCATAACAACAGTGTACTATTTTAAGAGGAAGTTGCATTTTAATACAGTTATACTAAAGAATATACTGAAATAATCACCACATCCAGGAGTGCTTAGAAACCTAAAAGAGAGTTTATAATTCAGTTTCAACATCAGTATCAAGGGACTCTCCTGAGATGCTTTTATACCTTGAAGCAATATGATCTAAACTATCATTAAACTAATGCTTACCCTAGAGAAAAATACATATTTTAAATTTGACAAATATTCCCCTTACTTACATAAACTTTAGTACCCTACTACCTTGCCCAGATTCATGCTCCTCATCAGTTTTATAAAGGCATATGCCTAAGGTCATCTATTTCTAATAAATTTCCAATAAAATGAAAAACAGAAACACTGAATTAGGACACCTTCTTTTGCCTGCTAGTTGTAATTGCTGTTATAAGAATGATGTGATTTGAGCAGAAATATATTTTGAAAAGGCTCAGAATATGCCACAATGGCCTAAAAATTATTTTGAGCTGAAGGTATTTGAGTTCCAGAAGTCTCTTATCAGTCTAAAAGCAGAGCCTCCCAGAAGAACTCAATAGTCATAAATCCCCTTCCAGGAACACCAGGGAAGATTGACTCTTATCATCAAAGATAAAAGGTCTCAGCTACACCTAAGGGACCTGTCACAAAACATCCTATTTCCCATCTATTCTCAAAAGGGTCCATTTACCTTTCAAAAAGTTATTGGCATTTCTATACATGTACTTTCTCCCCTTCTCATGTTAAGAAGGCATTTCTTTCCCCATTAGTGCTCTTCTATTAAAATCGTATATAAGTCACAAAGTATAACCACTCCTTTAAGTCACACCTTTCTGTGACTAAATCTGTCTTTTCTCTTACTAAGCTGTCCTGTCAGTTAGTTTACAAGCCAGCAATTATTGCAGGCCCTCACAGAGGAGAAGGAAAGCTTTTCCTGAGAATTTAATCTAGGGAATATACTGTATGATAAGTACATATGAGAACCATACTAACTTTCTTATTAGGCAAGCAGTCTAAGCATTTATATGATTAACACTTAACACTTCCTCTATAAGCCTTCCTTTCTCCTCACACATCTTCAGACTTCCTCTTAATGTCTTTCTGGTGTTTAACTCTTGGTTTTCACTCTTTTTATGCTCATAAGTACAAGTTAGCAGAATAATTTGTTTTCTTTTTCTACTTCTGATAAATTGGAATTTTTAAGTATTAGGAACACATCAATTTTTTGCCAGTTTATCAAAATCTCTCAAGTACAATCAAGTTAAAACATCCTGTTGATTAAATAAAGCAAGTTGCAATTTCACCAGCCACTGAAAGTTGGAAGTCTTCTGAAGTATACAGAATTAAAACACATATAGTCACTTTGCACAAAACAACAGCAACCCCTCTTGCCAGAGTTTATTGTTGGAAATCTACTTCAATAATGACAAACCCAGATAATTAGTCCAACCTGGACCAGAGATATACATTCTACCAAGGTAATAAACCATAGGGACAAACCCCCTCCCTCCAGAGAAAATCCTTCCTGCTCAGACGGCCCCAGCAGCTAGCTCCCGTGCCATTTGGTTCACTGAAGTTAACCACAATTAACTAACCTCCCATGGCTCACATAGCACAGGGATGCTGGTGCCCACAATTAAGACAGACTTTCCACACAGCAGCCTTGGGGTCTGAAACACTATCATCCTGCTTTGCAGAAAAGTGGTGTGTCTAGTGCAGCCACTGATTGAAAAGTCATAAAAATTGGGCCTCCCTTGTGGTGCAAGGGGTTGAGCGCCGCACTAAGAGGACCCAAAAAATCACCACAGACCTCTCCTGCCTCCCCCACTGCTACCCTCAGCAGTATACTTCAGTTGATCTGCCTGTTCTGCTCCCCACTCTGTCTCTGATGAATCCTTTCACCACCCCTCAATCCCCATTCTCTGACCTGTACCCCAGCTCTTGTGTGTATAAACAAAAATCTTAAAAAAAGAGAGAGAGAGAGAAAGTCACAAAAACTGAGCCTCCAATCCTGGGCAAACTGTATCAAAAAAAAAAACTGTCAAAAGATACCTACTTTGTTAAAATATACAGTAACTTTACAAGTGTTTCAAGAGTTGTGACTGTTGTTGCAGAGTCCTGTCTTTTGCAGGTTCAGAGAACCACCTCTTCCAACAAACCTGACGGATGGTTCTCAGTGGCTATAAAACCCCCAGATTTGACTATCAGGCCCACTCCGTTACCGGCCTTGTGTCCTACTACTGCACCCCAAATCAGTCACCAACTCCTGGCAGCAACCAGAGCTCAAGGCTCTTTTCTACCTCCCCCTCTTGAAATGTCCTTCCTCTATTTCAAAGCTAATGCTTCTCTTCCTGCAAGACAGCCCAAATATCCCCTCCTCCAGGAAACAAATCATTTTTGCCCCTGGGCATTCACAGCCCATAATCATGTCTCCCTGTGTTTACAGGTCTCTGTCCCAGCTTCATCATAAGTCCATGTGGATCTAGATTCTGATGCCTCACATAATTCAATATTGTACTATCAGTCATAGAAGACAGTAGGCACATAATAAATGTCTAGTGACTGGATGCATCCACACATGGACAAACAATGAGTAAGCAAACAAAACACTACACTTTCTAGTTGCTGCCTAGAGAGATAGGAGGACCTTTAGCTAAATTCTCAGTATTATTAAGTCCTGGCTGAACCCCAAAGAACACTATGAGCTCTTCGCCTCCATTCAGCTTCGTCAACTCCATGTGCTCATCACTACTCTATATCTTCAAACCTAATTCCCGTATTTTATCAACTCCAAGTTCCTAATGTTTTCCGTTTCATAGCTGACCTTCTGTAAAACATATAATAACCTACTTGTACTTATTTCTATAAAGGCTCCCAACTAGATCATAGGTCCCTTGGGCCCAATTCTTTTGTTTTGGTAATCCCAGTGTCTAACATACTGCAGGCACTCAATATTTCAGACACATGAGCTAGATGAATGAAGGAAGATTTTTAGAAAATCTTTGTCTTCCTTGAGTGTTTTCCTGTTAGAAATAAGGAAGAGATGAAGCAGGGACTATTACTGAGAAGAGAAGCATAATCAAAGTGTGGCGTCCTGGAGGGTTTGGAGCTGAACCTTTTAAAAGCATTTTGGGGTAAGCCTTGTTTTTTGTTTGTTTCTTTTTGTTTCTTTAATATGTGCTACTATCACATTAAAAAATGTTAACATTAAAAAAAAATTCTGGGACACCGTATATGTTACCTGTGTTCTGTTTTGTTTTGGGTTTTTTTTTTTGAGTTAACATATTATAGCAAAATAAATAACTGCATATTTTGTTAGAAATAAAAGATATTATGAAAAGAAAAAAATAGGTGTAACAGTTTTCACATTCTACCACTTACTTTTCTTTTGCTAAATCATCTACATTTTTTTTTCAAGTAAACTAAGATCAGAAACAATGAGGGAAGAACAGATCACTTATAAGAAAATCAGTGCTCGAAAAAATCTGTATACAAGCCAAGATATGCTAACAACCCATGTATCAATCAATGGATTACACAACATATACATACAAGGGAATATTATTCGGCTATAAAAAAGAATGAAATTTTGCCATTTGTGACAATGTAGCTAAACCTTGAAGGTATTATGCTAAGTAAAATAAGTCAGAAGGGAAAGGCAGAGACCATGCGATTTTATTCAGGTGAAATATTAAAAAAAAGAAAAGAAAAAGAACAAACAAACTCCTCCTCAGAAACAGAGGACAGATAGGCGGTTATGAGTGGGGAAATGGATAAAAGGGGTCAATGATATAGTAATAGAGAAACAAATTTTGGCAGAGATGATGATTCCACATATACAAATATAAAATTACATCTGTACACGTGAAACAACATAAAATAAATCAATAATATCACAAGAAAAGAAACCTATGAGGTCAGTCCTTTCCTATATTAATATTCACAGACCTTTCAGTGTTTGTTCTCAATACTATAATAGTTATATATGTATTTATTCATATATATGTACAGATGTGTAATATACATACCACAACAGCTGATCAAGTTTTATAATCGGGTGGAACAGGAAAATCACAAAACTTAAAATGCTATTGAGGATAGTGCCCATATCTGTCAGATTCTAGGTCAAGTTCTTTCACATATATTTTTCTTAATATTCAAAAACACTCCAAAGAATTGCATTGAAAGAAAAAAAATGAAGTCTGAGAAAGGTTAAATAACCTGCCCCAAAGGCACTCTGCTGCTAAATTGGGCACCTGGATTTATATCCAAGTGTGTTTAAATCCCATGCTTTTTAAAACTACTAAAATTCTAGGCCTTACTTGTTAAGATTAGAAAAATGGTATACAGAAAATTTAAAAGGCCTATGCTTTCATCTTCATTATCACCAGCTGCTAAAATATCATTCACCACTATTAAATATTTGTTAAATCCTTGGGAGTAAGCAAATCACTAAAGAGCACAGAAGTTCCCTGTAGAAATAAATGCAGACTTGAAAAGTCCCACAACGTATGGTAGCATTTACTCTAGGTTCTTGATCTAAGTGAGGCCCTCCTATTATTGAGACATTTTAGGGTACCAGCAATTCTCTAGCAGTTAACAATGGTGGAATTATGCATTTGACTAAAAAATTGAAGAGAATTTTACCTATCTCTCTTTTTTTTTTTTTTTTTTTTTTTTAATTTTAAAATTTTACCTATCTCTCTTTTTTTTTTTTTTTTTTTTTTTTCAGTTTAAAATTTTCACACAAGGGAATGCAAACTGGTCCAAACACTATGGAAAGTTGTATAATGGTTCTTCAAACTACTAAAAATGGAGATGCTATATGACCCAGCAATTCTACTCCTAGGAATCTACCCAAAAGACACAAAAACATTAATGCAAAAGGATACCTGCACCCTTATGTTTACTGCAGTACTGTTTACAATAGGTAAAATAAGAAAACAACCCAAATGCCCAAAAATAGGTGAGTGGATCAAGAAGATGTATACATAAACAATGAAATTCTATTCAGCAATCAAAAAAGATAAACTCATGCCATTTGCAGCAACATGGATAGGACTGGAAGGGATTATGCTCAGTGAAATAAAAGAGAAGGAAAAAGGAAGATAGCAGATGGTTTCACTTATAGGAGGAATCTAGAAAGAAAAAAAAATAATAATAACAATAATTTAAAAAAAATTAGCAGGCAACTATAAATCAGAGATATTTTGAATTGGGGGGGGAGGCAGAGGGATAAAAAGAGGAGGGAAGAACACAAGGGACTGTGGTGATGGTACAGGGGTGAACCAGTGGTGGGAATTTTACAGGTGCTATACCTGAGAGGAGAAAGCAAACATTTGTATATGATGTAAAAAATAAAAATATATAAGTAAATAAATATTAAAAGGAAAAAAATTCCCACAATGTCCATTATATTACTAGTAAGATATGAAATGGCAACATGTTTATAACATTAACCGCTTAAAAATGCGAAAGACTTGGTGGCCCAAATAGCGCAGGACAGATTTTTTTCTTCTTTTGATACCTTCAAGTTCTTTAAATTGTTTATTGCTAGAATTCTGCAGTAAACTGCCAGGAGGATTAAGCTTCAAGAGTTTTCCCAGTTGTAGCTCCCATTTTCAATTCTCTACTAAATAATGTATATTCTTGGACTTAAGCTAATGATGACACTGAAGGTTTAGTTTCTAGAATGTAAGATCTGGTGCTATAACAAGAAAAGAAAGAGAAAGAATAAGAACTATGTATAAAATGCCATTATCAGAGCACCGAATAGTTTTTACTCTAGTATACAAAGTACAAGATAAATCTTTGATGGATGAAGTAATATTTTCTACCAATTTCCATTACAAAGGTGGATTTTAAAAGCCAATAGATATTTTTGAAAATCTGACAAATGTGACTTCTAGATAAGAAAAATCTGTATATCTTAGAGCCTAATCAAGTATTCTTGACTTGAATATAAAAAACCAGTAAACACTCAATTTTCCTCCTAATGAATATAATATAGATGAGAAGCTATATTAAAAATACTACAAACATGGGGTTATAAAAAGTGTGTTTGTTAGCCTAAATGTGCAGAAAAATACCAGTTTTATACAAAGGGAACAATTGCAACTACAAGTCTATTCGTAAACAGACGTATGGAATTTAGAACATGTTTTCATAAACCATGTTGTAATGGTAGTTAATTCCCAGCCTGGTCTGAATACAAAGGCTATCAGGCCATCACTGAGAACTATTTATCCCACCCCTGTGCTTTATGTGAATGGTACTGGTGATCTAAGTGACAATAATGCTAGTTCAGTGCTTGTCCAGTGGCTCTTCCTCACTGGGAGCCAAAACTCCCAGCTGAGTCCCTCCTCTCCACAGAAGCTCTTCAGCCGAATAGATGCCACCTCCGAGATGATAACCTCTTCACTGGGTGGCCCATGTCTAAGTGACGTAGTTGGGGGTGGGAGGTATCAAAGGCCTTGTTCTCATGCCATCCCAGCTCCAGAGCCCCCAGTTGCACTGCATCACAGGGATCCCCAATAAACCTCCTGCAAATTAATCTCCATCTCAAAGATTATTTCTAGAACCTAAGATAAATAGGCAATACTTAGGAAGCCCATATTATAAATCAGACATACGCAGATATTATATATGACTATGTATATTATATGCATATATATACACAAAAGATGGTTTAGATATCTTACTATATGTACAGGTAGGCACTATAATCTAATCCAGATTCTAAATACATAGAAATTAAGGCAAGATCACATGGCATTTGAGGAGCTGGGTTGTAAATCTAGGTCTACCTAATGCGGAGCTGATCCCTATCTTAATACTAGAAAGAGTTGTTAAGTGGGTTAAAGCAGGTTGCAATGTTCAGGGGTTTTGGTGGAAGTCAGGAATGAGTATAATGGTAAGCCATGGCCATCCATAAAACAGGAATTTATAAAGACTTGGCATCCAGGTCCACTGAAAACTAGATACTGTAATCAAGGGTTCATGTATTTTTTTAGGTCTGAAGCAATAAAGTGGAGGCCTAATAGAAGCAGAGTTCTAGAATGAAATTAAATAGCTATAATCTACTGTACGATTACTAGACCCTAAAAATAATGATTGGCAAATCTTGTCCACCTACAATCAAAATGCTACAACATGTACACATAGATGTTTAGTCTGGAGGGGGAAGATAGTGCTTCCTCATCTTTCACTCCAATTCTTGCAAAAAGCTTCATAAACCAAACTCTAAAAATGTACAAATAAATTTCTTAGTATGGGTACAAAGTTCATAAAATTAACATTCAACTAGCCCAAGAGGCAAAACTGGCAAACAGCTCATCTCCTTCGACTACAACACCACCAGAGCTTCCCAAAGATTTCCCTCACTAGTGATATTCTTTACAGAATAAGTAGTTATTTATACCCACTGACAAACAGAGAACTAAGAGCTAATATTACACTGCCTTGGTGGCCACAGTCCCCAACAACTACAAGACATAAAAACATTCTATAAAAAACTACAAATCAATACTGTTAACTCTAAGTAAAGTCTTTGAGTTTGTACACCTGCCGCAGTACATCACAACTGACTTGAACACTGAGAAAAAGCCATTTAAAAAATTTAATAAGATGTAGACTTACTATGGTCTCTTGTATAACTGTTCAATTTGTAATATTCATGACTGCAAAATGTAATACCACAGTTAAGTAAAAAATGGAAATGAATTTAGAAATTCTATAATTAACATCATTTTAAAAATCAAATATAATTGGGCCTTATCAGTTGAATCTGAAAGCTTGAACATCTGTTGCAATTCCTTAAAAATTCACCAATGTCACCACCTCTCTTTAAAACATTTATGACTAAGGTGGTGGACCATGAATGTTTTGGTGGTGGAGGCACTATGGTAATAACACTTGAAGGGGATGGGGAGGATCTTATAGTCCCAAAATACAAACAACCATATAAACCAAATAAATCAAATTAATAAAACACAGCTTTAAGTGGCAAGAAAAAAAATCGAAATTTCCTTATTTATCAATTTTGCCCACAGGAAGGCTCAGCATCCATATTCAGTTATCAGCAACCACAGTGACAGATTTTTCAGATTAAGGTGAATCACCTTACACCATGTCAGAAGCAAGAACCTGCCATCAGAAATCAAGGGATACCACTAGCCTAAGACAAATTCCTCACACTACCTTAAAGTAATCTAATCTTTTGGAGGAAAGAGAAAAGGAAACAGCCAACTTAAACTTCCACAGAGATTGAAGAAAAAAAAAAAAGGAGTAAGCCAAAGCCATCAGCAGCACAGGAATGCAAGCTCCATGTAGACAGGATGTCCTCTAGACTACCGCTATAGCCTTTCCTAGCTAACACAGCACTTGTAGCACTGTTTCCTGCTTAATATTTTTGAATGAATACATGAATAAGACAACTATCTTTCATTAATCACATACTTTTCTTGAGGAACTTCCTAAGCTTATTACAAATGTAATAAGCCTTAAAAACAAAATCCAGGGACTGGGTAGAGAAGGGACACTGAGCCTCACAATAACACTATGCGAGGGCCAATGTCATCAGTATAAACTCTTTCAATTTTACAAGTGAGGAAATTGAGGCTCAGAAAGACTGACCTTCCCGAGATGACAAAGCTCTAAATGGCTGAGCCAGGAGTCTGTCTTCCTTCCCCTCTGCCACATCAATACCAGAATGAAGTTTAGAGCTAGGAAAACAAAAGAACATGGAAAATACAGTCTGGCCAAAAGTCATAGTATCGAATATTCACAAATGGGCAAAATTTGCTCCTGGGGAAAAAAAAAAAAACACTTCCATGTCAAAACTGCAGACACAGCCAGTGGGCCCTACAGTTCTACTTCTAATAGGCTACACTTCAATAGCCTATGTTCACAGCACTGTGGGGTTCTTTCTAAGCTCAGATGCCCTGTTTAAAAAGTGACTGATCTGCATATAGCATGACTGCAAAATTGAAAAAGACTTAAAAGTCGGGTAGAAAGCTCCTAATTTCCCTTCATTAAAATATACCTATATTCCCTTCCCTGAGAAACTGCCCAGAGGAACTCAAACTGTCCAAGTAAGAAAAAAGTGTTTGCCCAGCACCCTGCAGTGAGAATAACAATCTGTCACATCTGCAATATTTCCTAGGTGTCCCCTCAAAAAGAGCATTCAGACACTACCTAAGATTATTAGGTTCCTTCTTAAAATGTGAAGCAGGATCACATAGAGGATGATTTTTTTAAAACTACGGGCTGGGAACGGAAGTCAAGTTCAGATTCTCTTCCTTCCTCAAGCGAGCAAGAGAATTTAAGAACACTCCCACACACACACCAGTAAAAAATGTCTCGGGGCCTCTACACCTGTGACAATCAACAGAGCAAGCCTGGATTTGCTGGGATTTAAGGTTCCTCATCACACGGGGAGCGGGAGGAGGGGTAAGAGGAGCAGAGAATGAACTGGTGCCCAAGTTTCAATCGAATCATTCTTCTCAACTTGGACAGCGCTTCCCAGCTTTCCTTCCTTCCTTGCTTGCTTGCTTCCTTCCTTCCTCTTCCCTCCTTCCCTCCGGACCTGGCACACGCCGCGCTTTGGCACCACGACCAGGGCCCGAGGGTAGCGCTACCCCAGCCCGGCACCTCGCGAGCCGCACGGAGTCTGGGGCGCAGGCAGCCACGGTGCGCGGCCGGTGCGCGACGCGGACTCCCGCGGGGGCCGCAGATGCCTGATCGCGGCCAGGCGTGGGGACCGGGAAGGGGCCGCCGCGGTGGGGCGGAGGGGCGGGGTGAGCACTTCCTGACTCGCATTGTCCACGCATCGCCCGTGCCACCCGCGCCCCGCCACCGCGCCGTCCCCGTCGGGGAGGAAGTTGGCGCCCGCCCCGCCGTCACCGTCTTACCGTTCTTGGCATCGCCCGCGGCTGCAGCCCCCGCGGCGGCCGCGGCGTGGGCGGCGCCAGTCCCCGCGCCTCCGGTGCCCGTCGCGCCCCCGGTGCCCGGTGCGCCCGCCGCCGCCGCGCCGCCGCCGGCCGTCGTCGCCAGGGCCCCCCCGGCCGCCGCGCCAGCCGCGCCCGCCGCGGCCAGGGCCCCGGCTCCATTTTCCTGCTCGTCCCCGCTGCTGTTGGCGCGTTTGTTTTTGCGGCCGCCTTTACTGTTTTTGGGGTTGGGCATGGCGCGAGCGTCCAGGTGTCCGGAGCCAGCGAAGGGGGATCCCCGCGGCGCGGACCGGCAGAGGAGCGAGAGAATGGAGGGCACGGGCCGGCGGCTTCCCCGGCGCCCGTCTAGCCGCGCGGCCCGCGCCGCGCCATCCCGGTCGCCGCGCCCTCCCCGGCTTCCAGGGGCCGGCGCGCGGCCACCGGAGGCTCGAAGCCGCGCGGGCGCCGCGGGCTCGGGGCGCGAGCGAGAAGCTCCCAAGCGGGAGGGAAAAGGCGGGTCTCTGGCTTGTTTTGATTCGGCTTCGCTGACACGCTCTGGCCCCGCCCCTGGGCCTGACGTCACCTCAGAGGCGGCCTGGCCGCGCCCACCCGGTGACCTCACGCCGAACCGGCCACCCCGCGTGACGTCACGTCACGCGCGGAGCCAGCTACCCTCGAGTGACGTCATCCCTTGAGTGCCCACCTTCACCCCTACCTCTCCTCCCGGACCCTTGGAGCTCCCGGAGTCTGCGCACCATCTGGCCTGAGGTGGCCCGGAATGGCAATCCGATGCATCTGAAGTTATTCTGTGACACCCCTACACCCCCAATCTTAACGTGATTGAGACTTGAAATAATTTGGTACAGAAAACAGTCGATTTGGAATGAAAAACAAAGGATTTGGACTAATGATCCATTAAAAGACTTTGCCCTTGGAGAGCAATGTGAAATTCCTTAATTATGGAAATGAACAGCAGGGTTCCTGAGTGAGAAGTTGACACAGTCTAGTGGTGAAACTGCCCTCTCAAACTGGACTCATCGTCCCGGAATGAAACTAAATGTTGCTGTGACCAAAAAGCACACCCTGCCTGGGACGAAACCCAATCTTGGTGGATAGAGCTGAGCTGTCCTGAAAAGTAGTTGACCACCTCGGTAAGCAGGAGTTTAGAAGGTGACACCTGTGAAGAGACGCAATGATCTGAGGGCAGGAGACCTGGAAGAGTTTCATAAGGTTTCTTTATCTGAAAATGAATTCTACCTTCTCCACAGATCAGCCCCTTCACATCCTCAAGTGCCAGCATCGCATTTCCCTCAGATAGATATAAAAGATGCCTTCCCCAAAGAGTTATCAAAAGAATCACCCCGTTTATTTCCCTCATGCAGCTCTAATTATGGTGTCAATGTACATGATTACTGATTTCCTATTACTTACTGAAAACACAATGGCATTTCCATAGATAGGAGAGTTTATCAGTCTTGGGCACTTCAAAAATCAGCTAACATTTGTTTGGTAAATAAATTAGGGTTTTCCTCATAAATGAGGAAGGGAAAATGTAGCTGATGATTTACAGTTTTCCCCTTCTCTAATGTAATCTTTGATGAACCCAGTTAGCTCTTTGGTAAAGACTGTAGCTATGCTGAAAAACATTAAGAAGCATGGTGCCCTCCCAGGCTCACCACAATTTTGACCAGGAGTGTTGGCTATTCACAGTGGAGTCTACAACAATTCCTGAAGCAAAAGAAAGTAGTACCTGATTCTTGAGAGCAATTGCTAGTTGGACTTTTCATTTAAAAAAAATGATGAACCTTTTAATTCCCTGATATATATTAGAGGAAAATGAGCCTTTAGAGGACTGTACTGGTTGATAGATAGATGATGGGTGGATGAGTGGGTGGGGGAGTGGATGGGTGGATTGATGGATAGATGAATTTGTGCCTATTTTTTGTGTCTATTTCTCCCCTATATTTCTCCCTTAGCCCAGAGTCCACTAAGCACTAGGAGAGCAAGGATTTTGCTAACTCTAGAGTCTAACGGAAAGCCTATCCCAGAGCAAGTGTTTAAAAAAACTTGCAAGCAGAATAACTAAAGCAATCTCGTTACATTTTTCAGAACCTAAAAGCCTCCACTAAATCATTCAAGGAAGTCTTCTCTGACAACCAAAAGCTAGTCTCACCACCCCCACCCCAATCTGCTACCCCAATGCCCATGTTCCTCGAACCTTCCCCAACAGCTGGTACATCTGATAGTGAAATTGCCTATTCCCTGTCTCTTGGCTGGGCTTCTAATAGACTATAAACTCTAATGATGGTGGGAGCTGTGTCTGTCATAGTCATTGTATCCTTGGTATCTAGCACAGGTACGTGGTACACACTAGGTATATAATGAAAGTATGACAGATATATGAATAAATAAGTAAATAAATGCTCTGAAGCTAACTAGTGAGATCGGGTTGCCTACTTGCATACAAGGGATAAAAGGAAGCATGAATTCAGTCAAGACATTCTGAAAACTGGAGGGAATTATGACAATGATTAAATAGAAATTTCAGAAGCTATCAAGGAAGATAATGAGTTAATAGGCCGCTTAGACTTAACTTCATTATCGATATCCCCACTAGAGGTGATGAGAGCTAAAAAAATATTTTGGTGACCTTGGTTTTGGTCTTTTTTTTTAAGGTGGTGAGAATAAAGAAACTGTAAGTTAGAGTACAAGAAAATTGAGGTAATTATTTTCTTGAATAAACACGTTGCTGTTGTGCCATATTGGATCAGAATAAGTGTGCATGTACCCTGCAGGCAGACAGTCACACCAGCTGCCTCCCACCTCTTCATAAATGAGACTTAAGAATTGGAAACTTTCCCACAAAAATACCATACTTGGCTCAATACACACAGACATTCAGCCAGTTGCTGTTCTTGTTAATTGTGTAAGCTACCTCTTTCTCATTCAAGCTGAAAGCAAATGAAAAGGAGGAAAAAGAAGCTAGGCCACTGCGTCCATGCTAATCTATTTTTAAGCTTATTCAAATTTGATGTAGAGGAATAGTTTTGATTATATTGCTACCCAAAAATATACTAAAATCAAAGATGTTAGAAACAAAATTTAAGTGAGGTGAAAGGACTTCAGTTTCTACTCCCATAGGACTTGCAAAATTTCACAGGAATCTTGCTGTTTTAGCCCTTTTATCTTTCCCTTTACCCCACAATTTCTGAATGGTAGGAAAGAGTAGGAAAGGGAAAGGGGAGGAGGGAAGGAACCAGAGAGAGAAAGGGAGAACCTGATTAGAGTAAAAGACACAAAATCCTCCCCTCAGATGCTTCTAGAAAGAAATATGAAGAGCTCTAGGAAATGGAACTAGTCAAAGGACTTGGTTTCTCTTTTATTAATTTCCCTGATCAACTCATACGCTCTGAAATGAATTTCAAAAATTTACATCTCTACGCAAGCTTTCCTTTCCCCCAGTTCAACACTCAGGTCTTTGAAAAATTAAATAAAATACAGCAACAAATCAAGATCATCAAAGGTAAACAATTTACACCCTTGAGAAAAGGGACAAACTAATCTTCAGAGCTGGATCGAAAATAAGTGTATTTCAGGTCTCTTGTTCTGGTTGATATTTTTGCTTGACATCTGTGCCAGTCTTCTGAAGTCTTGAGGTCAGCTAAGTCATTTGGGCTAGAGTTAGCCTGATGTTCTAAAGTCATTTCAAGTAAATGAGCAACCTGTATTATCTCTATGCATTAGTTTTTCTTTTCTGAAAATAGCATCTTCTATGCCCACACATTTAATTTGAAGAACAATAACTGTGATTATAAAGAACTTTGACAAAAATTGGGGCCTCCCTGATGGCGCAAGGGGTTAAGCACCATACTATAAAACATTCATAGCCACTGCAGCACGAGTTCAGTCCCTTTCCCGGCCAGGGAGGTGACCCACATGGAGCAGCAGACTGCTCCCCTCAGCAATGTATTTCAGTAGATGGTCCAATTCTGTTTCCCACTCTGTCTCTGGTGAATCCTCTCACCTCCTCATATAGTGGCCTGTACCCTAGTTCCAGTATGCATAAACAAATCTTAAAAAAAAAAAAAGAACTTTGACATAAAATGGAATACTAATACAAATAGTAACATAGATTACTAAATACCATTACACTATTCCCAATAATCAATGTATTTTTACTGTGCTTTCAATATATATCAACATGTTTTAAATATGTGCCCTCAGAATCTCTCCTTGGGTCTTTAGTTGTGACTTTAACATTTTTATTGCCATAATCTATACAAGCAGTGATTTTAAGAGTCAGGAATTCTATTCTGTGACTCTTGAGTTTATTGCTTACTCCAACCTCTGTGTCTTCTTTGTTTATATGGTTGTCCCAACTCAGGACCAACATTGTCCTGGACCTCCATAATCTAAACAGGATGTTTCTTATAAAAGAAAAATCAAGTCTAATCTTTTCCAGGACAGATTTCCCTGGACTCATACCAATCAATACTCTCCAAACTATGAGTCATGGTTAGCAGGTTGTGAAGTCAATTTGGACAATTTTTCTATTTTTTTAAAGATTTATTCATTT
Organism: Galemys pyrenaicus; assembly: GCA_019455555.1. NCBI lineage: Eukaryota > Metazoa > Chordata > Mammalia > Eulipotyphla > Talpidae > Galemys > Galemys pyrenaicus. Next base: position 2,977,825 of record JAGFMF010011861.1, read on the forward strand.
ATTTATGCATATAAGAACTGGGGTGTAGGTCAGAGGTTAGGGGGGGTGGGGTGAGAAATTCACCAGAGACAGAGTGAGGAGCAGACAGGCAGATTGACTGAAATACACTACTGAGGGAAGCAGTGGGCAAGGCAGGAGAGGTCTGCTGTGCCATGTAGGTCAGTTCCCTGGCTGGAAATTGAACTGGTGCTGCAGTGGCTGCTGATAGCTGTATAGAACTAAGACTTTAACCCCTGTACCACCAGGGAGGTCCTGTAGAGAGTTTCTATGAGCATTTTTTAAAAACTGGAACAAAATTTAAAATATCAGAATGCATTACATATTGAAATTAAGACTTATAAACCACTTTATAAAATTTATGCACACACTTATATTTCTGATTTATGTAGGTTGTCTTTCTACTGTCTTCTAACCTCAGGGACAACAGTTTAAATTTTCCAAAGATAGGGATCATATCTCTCATCTTTTTTTTAATCTTCTTGTGACATTACCATCAAGGGGGCTTTTTTTTAACTGGCCCAACCACTATGGAAAGCTGTGTGGAGGTTTCTCAAATTATTAAAAATGGAGCTACTATATGACCCAGCAATTCCACTCCTAGAAATCTACCCAAAAGACACAAAACCATTAATTGAAAAGAATACCTGCATCCCTATGTTTATTACAGCATTATTTATAATTGGTAAGAGCTGAAAACAACACAATTGCCCAAAAATAGATGACTGGATCAAGAAGATGTGATATATATATATATATACACATATATATGTATATCTACATATATATATGTATACACAAGGGAAAGGGAATACTATTCGGCAATCAAAAAAGATAAACACATGCCATTCACAGCAGCATGGATGAGGCTAGAAAGGGTTATTCTCAGTGAAATAAACCAGAAGGAAAATATCAGATGGTTTCACTTAAATGTGGAATATAAGGAAAACAAACAAAAACAAAGGGTAAAAGAGAATAAAGAGGTAGCACTTGCAGGCAAACTATAGATCTGAGGCATGAAGCAGAGGAGCAGGAGGGAGAGGGGTCAAACAGGGGAGGGAGAGCTCAAGGAACTATTGTGGCAGGTTAACAGGTGATGTGTCAGATTTATGGAGATTTCACCTGAGAGCAAAAATCAAATGTTGTACAAAAATAAACAACAATGTAAGAAAATAAAAAAGTGTAATCAATAAAAAAAGAGGACTTTGCTTCCAAGTTCCATACATATGTTAAAAACAAACTAAATTCAAAGAATTAACTTGTAGCTTGAAATAAAAGGAAAAAATGGGTTGAGTGTGTTTCATTTTGTTTCCCTTTTTTGGTGGAAGAAGTATGGGGTGTGGATCATTCAGAAGACCAGAATATAAAGAGGTTAGTAGAGGCAAATTTGTTAACGAAACTTATGGGAAAGCCTTGAAGATCAGCTTTTCAAAAAGGCATGAAAGCAGGAACAAGTATGGAGCATCAAGTGAGTGAGAGGAAGTCACAGAGACTGGTTTGATGAGGTAGAGCCGGGAAAGACATTCAGATGGACCCAATGCAGCCAGTTACAGTTCAGACCATGATAACTGGTAAGGAAGACAGAATTCACCAGATCCTCCCTATTTCCGTACCTTGCTTTCTTTCTTCCCAAGTAGTACTTTATTACTATCACTATTTTTTTAAAAGATTTATTTATTTTGCATATAAGAACTGTGGTACAGGCCAGGCCAAAAGTGGAGGGGGGTGGTGGTAAGAGGATTCACCACAGACAGAGTGAGGAACAGAACAGGCAGATGGACTGAAATCCACTGCTGAGGGGCGCAGCGGGCGAGGCAGGAGAGGTCTGAAGCCGTGTGGGTCAGCTCCCTGGTCAGGGATTGAACTTGTTCTGCAGCGGCTACGGATACTTTCATAGTGCGGAGCTTAAACCCTTGTACCACCAAGGAGATCACTCCTATCTATTTTTATTTTTATGCCTCTTTACTTTAATATCCTTCCCCCATAGCTAGCATAATATTTAAGCAGAACCATATAATTCTATTCAAGGCCAGCTTTGAATAACAAGAAATAATAAGGTAGTAATGTCTTCCCCAGCAATTGCAGTGGTCATGCAACTATCAATTTCTACACCTTATATTTCTGGTATCTTCTCTGGAAATGGTCTTGAAAGTTCAAATATTTTATCACTAAGATTTCCTCTTTAAAATCCTCAGTTTCTTCCCAATCAAGTCAATGTTTTCCTACTCCACCATTCCAAAGCATCACTTTGCCAGTCCTTCCTGAGGCTGTCTGCAGGGTTTGACCCAGATAATTCAACACTGGCCTCTAAATGCCTCTTTTAATGCTGCACTAATTATTTACTTCTGCCTAACAAATTACCCCATAATTTAGTGGCTTAAAACAACAAACATTTATTATCTCACAGTTTCTGTGAGTCAGGTATCTAGCTATGTCTTTGCTGAGTCATCAGACTCAGGATCTCCCAAAACACCAAGGTCAAGGCATCAGCCAGGGCTGCAGTCATGTCATATCATGATCTGGGAGAGGAAAATCCACTTCCAAACTCTCTCCTAATGTTGTTGGCAAGATTCTTTTCCTTAGGTCTATTGGCCTCAGGCCTCCCTCCACTCCTTGCATCTGCTTCTCCCAAGTAAGCAGGAGAGGATAAGCAAAATAGTAGCCAGTCTTTTTTGTAAGCTAATCTCAGAAGTCACAAGCATCACTTTTTTCAACACTCTAGAAATAAATCACCAGGTTCAAGGGGAGGGAATTATTCAAGAGCATGAGAGGGACTGGGTGCTCCCATTGAAGCCCATTTTAGAATGGGCTGTGAACCTACATCAAACACTTCTTGAGATCTAAATTCTAATGCCTAAGAGTTTCTAGTTTAGTTTAAAGAACAGGAAAGGTAGATTGTATTATCATTTCGCAGTGCTTATGTATATCGAAATATTGGTCTTTGTACATTGGTCTTTGTTAACCTTTGGGGGTTAAAAAGAGTAGGGGGGGCTCTCTGGTGATGGAGCAGGTTGAGTGCCGCACAGTGAAGCATCTGCTGCACAGCAGTGCGAGCTTAATGCTTGGCCAGGGAGGGGACCCACATGGCATAGCAGACCTCTCCTGTCTCACCCGCTGCTCCCCTCAGCAGTGTATTTCAGTAGATCTGACTGTTCTGCTCCCCACTCTGTCTGGTGAATCCTTTCAGCTCCCATGACTCTGACCTGTACACTAGCTCTTATACACACAAATAAATAAATCTTTTTTTTAAAAAAAAGAGTAGGGAAAATTATGAATTTATTCTCATTCTTCCTTTCTCACTATTTCTATTAACCTTTGATGATAATGGAGAATAAAATTTCATGAATTTTAATGAACTTTTGCAAAACGTGAAGCTTAAACTGTTTCAATAAAAATATGACTGACTTTTAGAACAAGCACAATCAGTACAGTACACTACTGGGTACTTCCAGGACCCCTGTGTTCTTAAGTACTAAGGCTATTGCTAAGCCTGTTTCTGGAGTTCCTTTTGATTGATCTAGAATAGAATTCTCCCTCAAGATTCCTCCTCCTCCTCCTCCTTTGTTTCCACTTAGAACAATTTTTACCAAGAGTATCCTGAGGAACATTAGTTATATAAGAAGTGCCTGTTTCTGTGGTTAAGTAAGTCTAGGAAATACCATATATTTTGAGTCAATGTACATTCGCATAGTAAAGACATTAAGAAGTTCAGCAGTGAAGAAACCTACTTACTCTCAGTTTAGAATTTCCCAAGAGATTTATGCAACCTGTAAATACACTGACATGTTATATCCTTTAACATCCTGTGAAAGCGGGTTTCCACTAAATAATTTTTGGGAGGAAATAGTGTCTTAGAGAGGGGAAAAACCTACTTCTATCAAGAGCATTCAAGTAAGCTGATGCAATGGTAATCCAGGTGAAAAAGTCAAATGATCTTTGATCTTTCTTATAAACCACCAAGTTCTTTAGAATACATCTGGAGAAATATCGTTAATACTATAGTCTCTAAATATTGTAGTGATATAAAAGCATTAAGTACTAATTGTAAACAAGGGAAAAACAGTTGAATATTCACAATACTGCTTCCATTTGCAGAAACATCAATTATGCTACATAAAAAAGAACAAATATCAGAGTCAACACGTTAGTAAAAACCACTTTTTTTCCTAATGAGAAGACATCTTTACCAATATTACAACCAGAAGTAACTTCTAATTTTCGTTCAAAACCTGTGATATAATAAATACTATAGAATCAGAAAAATATTGCCTGTACCCTCTGAACACAACTTTCTTTTCATTGTCATCACATGAATAATCAGTTTTACCTTTAATCCGGTAAAAATGGGCTAGCATGTCTGTTCTTGGTATTCATTTTTTTGAATAATTTTAAGTAGGATTATTTTTCAAGATTTCCTTTCCTTTCACAGAATATTCATTCTGAGTCCTTGAATCCAAAGATGGTACTACATGGATTAAAGATCACCACAAATTTACTACTCCTACCTTCAAAAAATGAAGTTTATTTTCTACCCCCTCGAATCCAACCTGACTTTGGAATTTTCTTTGACCAATTAGAAATGCAGCAAAAGTAATGTTATTTCAGTTCAAGTTCAGACCCAAGCTTTTGCATTTACTCTCTTAAAGCCAGCCATTACAGAATAAAGAAATTTGAGCTACACTGTGGGATGAGAGAAAATATCTCATTAGGTGAAGAGACAAAGACTCTGTCCTTGATCAAACTTGACTCAGGCTCCACTGAGTTCTAGAGGAATTCTAGGGGTTCTATCTTCTATATTGGAGTTCTGTTCCTGGACTGCTTTGTCCAGTATTAGCAAGAGTTCTAGGGAGTCAGGGTATGAAATATTCCCCACTCCTGTTTTCTGAATACCTTTATAATTTAGCATCATGGCCTGCCTTCAACCAGGATCTTGTCATGTCAACTGAGCCACAATCTCCCTATCCCTGATATTTCCTTACTAATTTTCCATACACTCCCCCAAGAGGGCACTCTGACTGTGCATTCCCCATTTTTCCTTGTTACATTTAGTCTTTAACTCAATCTTTCTCCCTTTAGCACATTAGTCCCCCCTGAATAAAGTTTACCTTACTATCTTTAACAAGTGTCATGTATACATTTTTCTTTAACAACGGATCCTAGAGACGTGAAAGATGAGTAGTATTGATGTAAATAAACAAAGGCAAGCAAAAATAAATAAGTCTATTAAAGAATTAAAACTAAGGACTCAAACCTGGGAACAGTGTCACATAGCTCTGGGAAAACTAGGCCAACTCTGAGTTTCTCAATCAAGATTTTACACATTTTTGCAAAGGAAATATTTCAAGGATCTGAGAAGGCATCTAGCTAACGCATCTAGCTGATGTTGTCTATGCCTAGAGGATAACAAAAAGGGTTTTTAAATTTTACCCTAGCTATAGCAATACCATAAACCTTGAGTCTGTCTTTTTTTTCTTTTTGAAGTTACTCTGATTTGCCCAGAGGCAACTTCTTGTTGTTGTTGGCAAAGCTTCTTCACAAGACCAGTTTTGCTGTGTCTTGACTCTTGGCTTGCACCCCCTACTTGAGACCAGGGAGAGAGCTATCCACTTTACTGTTAACTTGATTAACAAGATGTCATCTCTGACATTCCATGCTCAGCCAAGCTCTTAGCTCAGAGATTCTCAACCAATTTGGCCTCCAGGAAATATTTTTGGTTGTCACTACTGACATCTGATAGAAGCCAAGATGCCACTAAATACCCTGCAGCGCACAGGCCAGCCCCCACAGCAAAGAATTATCACAAATGTAGTGCTATGGTTGAGAAATCCTGTCCTAGCTTGATGCAGTCATTGAGTCTCTACAGCTTTACCACAAGATCTTGTTGCTCCGATGAGTACAGTCAATGTACAAAATTGCAAGAAATAATACACTGTTTTAAGCAAACAGTGGGGTACTTTCAGTGGTGTGCTGTTCACCAGTGAGAAGGGCAGAGAGAGAGTTCTGATTTGGAGCATTTGCCTGAAGTTAATACTACAACAGTGGCCAGTTTTAGGCAACCAACATGAACCAATGAACTTAAGGCTGGAGAGAGATGTGCAGCGCTGGCTCTGAGAGCCAGCCGGACCTGGTTACACTTTAGAAGGCAACGCAGGCTGCATCCCATCAAAGTGTCATTCGCATCTGAATTCCAGGTTTGGGCATGTCTTGTGTTTGTCAGCCTACTGGTGTGGGGGGGCTCTCTACTCATATATTGTGGCAATGGTTCTATTGAAAGCTTCTTTAAATACCAAGACATTGGTTCTGCAGTCTTTCTAGCTTGTAGCATTTTCTGCACTGCTAAAACTGTCAAATTGGGTTTAGTCATGAAGCTCCCATGGAGCATCACAGCATGGACTCCACCCCAAAGCAATCCGAAAACACTGAATGTGTGGTATTGAGGCAAGTGGTCTGTTTTGGGACAGAACATTATTACCCTCACTAAACTAGGTTTCTTTGTGAAATGATACACCTAAACAATAGCTGAAGGAGTTGGGCAAAAGCGGAAGCAGGGACAGTGGGAGGAATATCTTCGCCAAGTTTGGGCTCATGCTGGAACATGTTTTTTATTTAGAAAAAAAAAAAATCTTTCAAAATAAAGGGGGTTTCTTCTAGCGCATATGGCCCAAACATTCTTTGTTATTTCCTAGAACAGTCACTTCTCAAGTTTCAGGGTAGACACTGGCTTTAGCTGTATTAAGAGTTATTATAGGGCCCTCCCTGGTGGCGCAGTGGGTTAAGCAACGCACTATGAAGCAAACCGCAGCCACTGCAGCATGAGTTCGATCCCTGCTGCCGGCTAGGGAG